>JAIZPF010000056.1:20917-45711 GCA_020509355.1 Blechomonas ayalai | reverse complement strand
ATCAAATCCCCATGGGCACTGTTCTATCCAAGCACACCCACACCCCTCTTCCGAGGAAAAGGTAACAACAGCAACATCGTTGGCCCCAGGAGAGGAAGCATTAAAGCGAGGTAATGCACTTTACACGCCCCATAGAGAACACGAACGCAGGATATGGCTATATTAGAAAACGACGGCTGCGGCACCCACACCGGAGATTTAATGGTACATCATAACCGGTCAACAGGTGTATGCCTATGGTGGCAAAAAACAACAACAAAAGAGTATCGGTCTTCTGTGCTGCACGATACTGAGCCTTACAAAATCGTAAGATTTCTAGATCAGACTGTGGTGCCCCAAGGAGTGCCAGATGCTCCTGAGAATGAGTGGCCATTGCCACCACACGTATCTGGCACACACAACATCCAACGGCAACAAATCTAGTCAGACTACACTGTATATTACGTTCACGAACCACCCCATCACGCTCCCATGATTTCACCTCAATTACTCAGAGCGCACACAAGCGCCACACCTCGCCTCACCCAATGTTTAGGATCCACATCAGATGGGATCTCCGCTGCGAGCACATAGTTGGTGGAGTGACCGGTGGTGCTCAGAGTACCAGCACGGCGCACCGTCTTGTACAATGGGCATTCATACACGCCGTGAGTAGGCTTTACGCGGTCCACCACGGGCCTGAGCCATAGCAGTGGCGCCGCCTCATACAGCACCTTGGGTCTTGACTCTGCCAGCTTCAGCGTCGCCGTATCAATGCGGGCCCCCTCCACAAACATACCGTGAATATAGCACCCTGTGTCAGGGCCCTGAGTGATTTCCTCTGGCTTCAACGCCATCCACTCGAAGTCGTAGCTAATCGTGTCAATGGAGATCTGCAGTTTACGGGCGTAGTTCTGCAAGATACCCGTCAGAAACGCTTGAGGGAAGAAAAAGCCCGAAATCCAGTACGCCCGTGGATGGCCTTTGTCATACCACGCCTGCACCATCGACAGCCGAAGAACGAGATCATCGACCCACGCGGCGAGTGACTTCAGACTAGGGTATGCCCTATCAGCCCACTGCACTGGCACCTGGTTGTTGAAGATGGCGCGGTAAATCTCCTCCAGCTCCTTGCTCATCACCACCTCGCCCTTAATGGCTAACGGAAGGCTCTCGAGTGTGCGGTGCACAACGGATGTGAGGCGATTGAATCGGATTGCTTCCTGAACGAGCACCGTATTCATGGAGTCCTCGTAGCGAGTTGGATAGTTCTTTCGGAACTTGTCGATATCAAACGGGGCACTGATTTTTTTATTAATCGCCTCTGCCAGCTCCTGGACCACTTCATCAGGTGACTTACCACTGGCTGACTTGGGTGTCGCCTCGCCCTGCAGCAGTACAATCGCTGCCAGCGTCTCAAACGTCTCATTACGTGCACAAGCGATGTCGGCATTCTCGTGAAGGCCGAAGGCCTCCGGGTGGGTGTTGATGGGCCATGTCGCCACGTACTCGAGGTAGCCCTTTTGATTGGTGACGGGGATGGATCGATACTCATCCAACTGCGAGAAGTGGTACCCATCTTCCATCACCTCCGGGCAGACAAACGACTCCAGGATAACCATCAAGGTGCGCCTGTCCCAGTCATCCGTCACACGTCCACCGTAGTGGATATTCCCGCTGAGCTCCTTGATCACCTTGTACGGTACCTCAGCGTACTTGTCGAGAAACATCTTTGTCTGTGCAATGCAGCAGCCCAGATCGCCCGAAGTGTACTCGTAGGCTATGTTCCACCCCAGGGGACCAAACTTGCGCCGCTCTTGGATGAGAGCGTGGAAGAAGCACATGGAGAAGAAGAGCTTTTTAAACTCTCTCGGCTTCTTGCCCGTGTCGAGGAAGTCATTGGAGTAGCTAAGGAGAGATCGCGTGACGTTGGCCTGCATTCCCTTCGGGGGCTCGTTGGTCATCTTCACACCGTTCTGCAGCACCGATGCAGGAAAGTATGGGCTCGGCATCGATGTTAGCCATAGACGGAAGCTGGGGTGTATGCTGACAGTCATTGACTCCACCAACCGTTCAAGCTGGGGCATCCACGATGTGGCAAGGTGGCAGTTTTGCAGCAGTGCCCAGCAGCCGTTCTCCATCGCCTCTTGCACCATCCGCTCCGCCCGAGGGCCCTGGCCCTGACCAAGCGAGATGTCGTACAGCTTCTTGCTCATGTGTTGCGTCTCCGCGAATTTCTTCCAGTCCTCAAACGGGTCTGCGCCTTGGGAGAGAATAAAAATGAGGGGTGTCATTGCCGTGGAGTCCTTGTAGGATGTCAAGAGGTCAAACGGGGAGGGTCGGATAAACTGCTCGCCCATGCGCTGCGACACAAAGTCCTGCACTGCTTCCATCAGTTTATCGGGGCGCACACATCGAATGAACATCATGCGCTGCAACGGGGTGAGGCGATCCTCCCACCCCGAGGCCATGGCGTGTCGATGCGCCGCGGCTGACATAAACATGTCGCGGTAGTGCGCCAGGTGGCTGCGAATGTGATCTGTGAGGCCGGCAAAGGCGCTGAAGTTTGTGCCGAGGTAGCTCAATTCGCTCCAGGTCGAGGGCGTAATCCACGACTCATCAGGGTTGTCAGCCGCCTTGATTATCATGGAGGGGCCCTGCAGGAAGAAGCGAAACTCGCCGTCATCCACCAGGCCGTCCTGCTGCATAATACGAATACAGAGGTAAAAGGAAAACATGAGCTTGTGCTTCTCAAAGAGGGAACGACTGACATTCTGATAAAAGCTGTACGTGAAGTACTCCTCCAGATTGGCAAGGCGCTCATTGAGTATTTCTGACGGCGCCGCCTGCTCGATCCCGGCGATGAACAGCTGCACAAACCACTGTAGTGAGTACTGGTACATGGGGTCCACATTAGACAGCGTGGAACAGCAGAAGTACAGAGAAGCGGAGTGGCGTGCAATCGGTCGGTACTCCTCGCGGCTGGCGTTGATTTCCACCTCCGCCTCCTCCGCCTCGGCGACCTTGGCAATGATCTCGCGCGTCTTTTCCTTCGATTCATTCAAGTAGGAGATGAGCTCCACGTCATCGAGGATATCGCCGTGGACCTCCTCCAACTTTCGGAGGATAGTCCGCTGGGTATTAGACAAGTCGGCCTTCATAGCGGCATTCTTCTGGATCAGATCGCTTCGACGCATCTCCAACTCTTTTCTCTCTTGCCCAACTACGACGCCCAGAAGCTGGTCCTCCAAGCCTTGCGGGGTGATAAAGAAGTTCAGCAATGTCACGCGCACCATGATCTCGGGGATATAGTGAGGGTTGGGAAGCTTCGTTGTCATGAAGAACTTGAACTCGGAATTCCACGGGATCGCAGTATCTGAAATGCGGATCATCTCGGTGCCGCCTTGCATAAAGGTCTGCTTTCCTAGCAACGGATTCAAGCTCGCGTCGATCTCCTCCGTCACGTTTTCCAGCAGCACCGCGCGACCGGCGCGGATGGCGTATTCGATACGCTTGATGAGGTCCTTCTGACTGGGTTTCAGGATTTCAAGGGAGTCCTTGTATGTCTGGCGGATCCACTTGTTGGCCTGCGTTTGAGGGTCGACCATCAGCGGCCAACGCCGGGCGTTGGTGAGAAATAGCGCGTTCTCAACGGAGAGGGAATCCATCGGAAGACCATGAAGGCCCCATTCACGCGTCTGAACCGGGTCCTGCAATGTGCGATAGACGGATAGCTGTTGGCTATGGAGGATGCCGTGGGCTTGTATATCTTTTTGCCATCCCTCGATAAGGTCGCGGCGATACACGGCAGTGAAGGGCCCACAGTAGGCAATTTGACCCGCGGCCGCCAGCATATCACCCATCAGGTACCTTGCCTTCTCCTGCAGCTCCTCAATGGTACGAATCCAGTTCTTCTTCTCGCCTGCCAAACCGTCAATAAGCATTGCCGCGCGTTCCAGCTTCAGTTCTGTCTTCTTAACCGTCTCCTCCAACTCCGCCATCTCCGCTTCAGCGCTCTCCTTCTTCTCCTGCATGGCGGTCAGTGTTCGGGCCACCTCCTCAAGCCGCGCCTCTGCTTGCTCCAAATTTGCCTGCGCTTGCCGATTTGTTTCCTGAGCAACGGCCAGCTTCTGCCGCAGCGGTTCCACTTTCTTGTTTACCTGATGAAACCCCACCATGGCGTGCGTCCACTGACACATCGCCGCACACGCCTGGCTCGCCCCGGCAATCTTCTTCGGGGTAAAGTCCTCTGAGGACACCAGTGGCATTACGGACTGAATGAGTTTCTCCGGAATGTGCTCCTTGTCATAGTTGATAAGACGTTGCATGAGGGCGTTTGGGTTGCTCAGCAGCTGCTCCTTTGCGGTGGCCCAGTAGTCAGGCTTCTTCTCCATCGGGGTAACCGCGCGAATCACAGGCTTGATCTGAAACAGGATACATATACCCTGCATGGTCATGACAACACCCGCAGTAGGGGCCTTGTAGCCTGCTACTTCGGATATCTGCGATGAATGCAGGTTCTTCAAACTCTCCAGTGCACGGTCTAGCTCAGGCAGGGCCTCTGCTAACTGGCCCTGCGCCTCCTCCTCAATAGCGGCGCACTCCTGTTGCATGTCTGCTACAGCCTCCCGCTCCTTTTGAGCCTCCCGCTTCGTTTCCTCCGCTGAAGCCGTTTGCAGCTCCATATCCGCGACAAGTTGCTTGATCGCCTCACTCTTTTCCAGTAGCACCGGCTGGCTCTCGGAGAGGGTATGCTGGAGCTGCGCCACGGCCTCCTCCGTCTCCTTCAGCTTAGCCAGGCCATTCACCAGTCGGTTCCGGTTCGTCTGATTAGACTCGGTCTGCTGTTCCAGCAGCGTCCGGAAGGTTTGCAGTACCTCCAAAAAGGAGGTCGGTGTCACGTAGTTATGGCGGCGCGTCTCAGCGAGGAAGCGCTCAGACATCGCCTCGACGCTCGCGTGAATGGCCACGCAGACCTCTGTGCAGGCAGTCACCTCCGCCTCACCTTTCAGCAACGGGAAGGAGTTGAAGTAACTGTGCGCAACGCTCTGAAGCGCCTGCCGCGGCCAAGCACTGAACCAATCAATTGTACAGCAGTTGACCAACGCGGGAAACATACGCAGGCGACCGCGGAAGGTCTCACCAAGCGGTGACATGCAGAGCGAGATGTGCAAGTTAAGCCGACAGGAACGCACAAAACGGGCGTAGATGTTGACCTTGTCGAGGGGCACGCTCTCCGCTGTGCAGATGGGCTTCATCGACTGGAGCAGGTCGTCAAACTCTGGGCCAACAAACAGATTGGGCACCTCACCGGAGTTCAAGAGGTTGTTGACATCCTCCAGCATCGATTCATGCACAATCTGAGTGTCGGTGAAGAGAAAGAGCACCTGCGTGTTTCGAAACGCCACGCGGCGAAGCATCGATTTCACATCTTCGCGCCAGGCATTTGTAGTGTATCCCTTTGAAATCTCCACCTGTGACAGCTCAAAGTCATTCAAATAGGCCGCGAGACGTGACAAGGACTGCCGCCCAGAACCGCCTACCCCAAGCAGCAGCACATGCCCGTTCGGCTTGCGAATCACCCGAGCGATGCGGCACACATGCTTCACAGCATCGGCAAACATGACGAGGTTGAGCCGCTGCCCAGTAGCCTGCCGATTGTACTCCTCCAATTGCGCCCCAAGGATCGTCACGAGTGAATCGAAGTCAAGCACCTCCTGGTACACGCGATCAGCATTCTTGCCACCCAGAAAGTCTACAAAGAGGAGCTCTGACAAGGTGGATGTGCCGGGAGCACTACTCCCTGTAGGGGGCGGTAGAGCCTCATCAAGGTTGATCTTGAAGTGCTTCTGAACCTGTTTCTTCAGCAGATTATCCAGCCACTGGCAGTCCGCGGTGTTGGTGAGGCGGTCTTTGAAGGTGCGCATTTCCTCATGAAGCCACAGGCGTATCAGTGCGGTCACGGTGTTGACTGTCTTGGGTGTCGCGTTCACCATACCTCCCATCACCTTGGCCATGTCCCGCAGGTTGAAGAGGTAGTGCGGGTGGGCAGGCGTCGGTCGCAGCTCCTTTGCGACAGCATTAAAGACCTCAATCGAGGCCATCACCAGCGAAGTGATCCGGCTTCGGACATCCTCCGGGAAGGGAGCAAAATAGCTGTCCAACAAGGTAACGTAGATGCGCTTCATGCTCTCGTCGTCCACCTCGGGGAAGGCGATGTGGTTGAAATGTCGCAGAAATCGGTTACTGATCTTGTTTCGGCCACCACCTGGTGGTCCCATCGCCCCGCAGTACAGCACATCCACGATGTTGAAGAACTCTCGCGTTCGGCGGTCGTACCAGCCGTGGTAATCCATGTACTGCCGTAGGATCTCTATCGGAGGCTGGGCGCCGTACTGCTCAGTCATGGGCATGTTCATATCGTCTATGAGAACGATAAACGTTTTGTTGAGAGGGGCGCCCCAAATCTGCGGGGAGGCACGACGGCGGACCTCAAACTTGGAGAAGATCAAGTCCTGCGTCTGGTTGGCACTGGTGCGGGCAGAAAAGGTGAACAAGATCGGCGTAAACTCCTTGGGCATCTCGTTCATGAGAAGCTGTTGAAGTAAGACCGTCTTCCCGGTGCCGGTGGGGCCACAGCAAAGGGTGTGATGAGAATGCTCCAGAAGCAGTTTATTGATGTACTTGTAGCGGGCGACGTCGGCGGTAGGCACAATGATATCAGCCATATTTGTCTGGGTGACGCTTGTGGTGAAGGGAGGTAGGCGGTCTGTCCAGGGGGTCCAGCGGCGCTCCTCTGGGATAAATTCGTAATCCTGTAAACACCCAATCACAGGCAGCTCAATGTTGACGTTACGCAGGCGCAGTTCGTCTCGGAGAAACTTATCGAACCGCTTACGGCTCGGCGCATCGCCTGTCGCGCCGAAGGACCAAACAACAGAGAACACAAGAAGGTGCAGATAAATCTCGCGTAGTAGGTCGAGCTTATCAGCGGGTACGTCGTACGTGGGTGTGGGGGTATACGGCTCCAAGTAACAGGCAAAGATGTTAAAGCAGGACACCACCAAGTTTGGCCAGACGGTTGGGTTGTACTCCGACACCTGTGTCTGTACAAAGTAGATGAGCGAGGGGAAGAGCTGGTCGCAGAGTTCCTGGAGATGCTCCTTGTGTGGGTCCATCGTTGAGGGTAGACGGTGCATCTGCCAGCTCTTGATGAAACTTGTAACGCCAATGCACGCGTTGGGCTCCATGTAGATCATACCAGCACGAGACACCGTGGCGGGCGAGGCCACAGCCAAGTCCTCCACCTCAAACCAGCAATTCATGTACGGGGTCATCGTGATGATCTCACCGGAGATGAGGCACAGTTTCTTGTTCTCATCCAAGACGGTGTTCATTGATTCAATCCAAAGGGCATCGACAGGGCCGTCGAAGATGATCCACTGGCGGGCGTCGGTGGTGTCACGTGCCGCCGTGCGGAACAGCTCACCGATCAGGCCATCGCGCCACTCGCCGGTGGCGTCATCGAAGCCACCGTAGAGTTGCGCCATGGTCACCGCCTTAGGGTTAAGACAGTGGGTCTTGACCACAGCAAATCGCTCGATGCCCAGCTCTGTCCGCAGTTCTGTCATGGCCGCCTGAAGTACATGAGTGGCGCTGGTCTTTCCGCCCATGGTAGGACCGACGGACATTTGGCCATGCCGCAGGACGCTCATCTCGTACATCTGGATGCACTTCTTAATGAATGTCTCGGTGGGTTGCAAGTGCGCCTCCACCGTCTTCGCATGCAGGACTTGCACAAACTGGCCGTAGTCCGACGGGGGAACCTCCGTCCCGGGAAATAAGTCGGAGATGATGCCACTGAACAGGAGAAGGTCCTCGTCAAGAAACTTGGGCGTGTTGGAGTCACGCAGCGCACGAAGCAGAAGGACATCCTCCTTTTCATCAGGGTTCTCGCGCTTCATCAGGCCGGCTGCTGAGATGACGGTGTTGACCGCCCGCATGCCAAAATCGTAGTGGTCCTGGGAGGAAAGCTGTTCGGAGCTGAGGCGGAACGTCGCGACCATCTTCTGTGCCAGTTTTCGAGAATCCGAGTAGCCAAAGGAGAAGAGACGAATCTCAGCGATCATGGCGTAGTCGGGCACCATGCAGGCCACGGGACGGAACAGGACCTTGAGATTGTCCGGGAGCTCGGTACGCCCCGCGTAGCCTGGGTTCATTGTGATGAAGACGGAGTAGGACGGGTCCACCAATATCTCCGTACCCTCAAACGGGATGCGGTACTGCCGTGACCGAGCCGCTTCCTGTAGTGATGACACCTGCTGTGCGACCACGGAAAGCACCTCCACGTCGATACGGTTGAACTCGTCGAAGCACGCCCACGCGCCAGCCTGCGCAAGTCCTTTGAAGAATTTCCCCATGGAGGTGTACGTCATTCCTTCCTGGCAGTTGAACACTACACACTGCTTTGCCACTGCCTTTGCCAAGTCCTTCACCGTCTCTGTCTTGCCAGTGCCAGCAGGGCCAGCCGGTGCACCACCGAGAAACATGTGCATGGCACCGGTGAGGGTAAGGTAAATGCGATCTGTGAGAGGGGTGATCACCAGCCGGGTGGTGTTGCCTAGGTATTCTCCACCGTAGCGGAACTGCGCCTCGACCTGGCGCAGGTAGCAGTCGTTGTTCTCCCAGTAACTACGCAGCTGTGAGATCCACTCAAAGGCGAAAATGTTGTCCACCTTATCGATGGCTAGCTGATCGACGATATCCCTAGCATGTACCTCGATGGTAATCATGCCACTGAGATTCATTCGCTGGAGATTAGAAAGTGGCTGACGCACCGTTTCCACCAAAGCCATTAGGTTCTCCTTTGCCTTGGGCACGTAAGGGGCGAGGGAGCCGTGAATGCGCAGAGATTCCTCACATTCGTGCGTCCACATAATTTGGTTCACCGCAATCGCGACCTGGCCGGGCGACTTCAGTACAAAATCCCGGCGCTCCATTGTGGAGAAATCTTTAATGCCACGCTCGAGCTGAGCGCGAATAGAGGCCTTCATCATGTGCTCAATCTCGGTCAGCCAGCTCTCCACATACTTGCGGGGAAGTACGGATTGGGAAAAAGGAATGTACTCCCCGAGATGCGAATACATGCCAAACATCTCATTATCCGGGGCACGCATATCGATGCTCGCGATGTTTTCAAAAAGCTTGCGAAACTGCGGCTGAATTTTCTGTGGATCCCGAGACTGGGATAAGATCGTCAGCAGCTCATCATCAGACAGGAAGTAGAATCGTGCGAAGGACGCGCGTTTGCTTTCCAAGTACTGGTTCAGCCCCTTCTCCACCAACTCTAGCAAACTATTGCTCTCCCTGAGGAGCTCCACACAGCGTTCGGTGGTTGTGCAGAAGACCATCGTAAGGTCTACTTCGTGGGCCTTGTTCGTCAGCAATTTCCAATTTTTATTCACCTGCTGGAAGCGTTTGTACTCGGTAGGCAGTTGGCGGGAAATATCCTCGGACTGGAAAATGGGCTCCAGATAGAGCCACGATTTCTGGCACGTTAGCCACTCATCCAGGACGTCCTGGACGAGCTTTAGCGATGCCTCCCATTCTGTGATTTCGTCCTCGAAGATCTTCTTGAAGGGTGAGAAGCTGAGCGACTGTGTCGTCAGCATCTGATCATCTAGCTTCTCCTGGGTGTCATCGATTATGTCCTTCGACACAACGTAGGAGCCGGTGTCCTTGTAGGATTTAACATTGAGGCGAACATCCTTCCATGAGGCCTTCATCTTTGCAAGCGACTGCTCAATCTGATACTCCCGCGCCGCAATTTCGGAGATGTGACGAAGAGTGTCGTTGGAGGCGTCCAGCTTGAGTGCAGCGACGTCATTGAGCGAGTTAAGGGAAACACCCGGCTGGATAGCCTTGCCCATCTCCTTGGACAACTGGTCCCAGTGACGGTCCTTCATGCCGTCTGTGCGTAGGTACTTTACGGTTGGGACAATAGGTTTAAACACCTCAATGGAACTCCGCGTCTTCTCTGCGATGGCAATCAGCTGCGGTGTCAGTCGAGAATTACGCGCGCAGTTATTGATGATTCTGTAGTCCGTCTGTACTCGCTCCTCCAGTGCCTCCGCGTCAATACTCGCGAAGGGCACCTTGTACCACTCCAGCATAGCCGCCGCCCAGTCCTGCACAGTGAGCCAGAGGGAGGCGTACGGCTCAAAGTCATGCGACAGAGTGTGGACCGCCTCGTAGTCTGTCTTTTCGAGGTTAAAGAGCGCCTCATGGGAGTTGAAGATGTTTGCTTGATCGCGCAGCCGCTGGATTTTCTCCAGCACTGCGCGCACATCTGCAGTGATTTCATCGAGGTACGATATGCTGTTGTGTTGATGATAGGTCTCCACAACATGTTGTGTGTCCTGCACCTCCTTCTCAAACATCTCTTGCGCCCGATTCATGTTTGCAACAATGGTACGCTTCGTCTCCTCCAGCTCCTGTACTCTCTGGTTAACTTCATCATCCAGGAGCGCCGGCCACCCAATCGCTTTCCACTTGCGCGCGAACGCCTGTTCTGAGAGGGGGTAATGAAAATGCCCCAGCACATCGTGGATCTCGCGGGCTTCCTGGATGAGCAGCTGCAGTTCAAACACTTGCTCTGGAATGGTCCTGATGAAATCTTTCGTCGCGACCACCTCCTCAGGGGTGTCTGTCGGCTTCATGAGGGTGTCGTGAAGGGTAGTGAAGCTGCCATCAACCTCTTCGTCCTTCTGCAAGGCACGACTCGCCATGACAGCCAAAATCTGAGACGCTAAATGGCCGCACTTCACGGATAAATGCCGACGCAAGTCCATGCAGTCCACCCGCACAGCACCGATATCCAATTCATCGGGTATGCTCGCTAGTATCTCTTCCTTCCGTGTCAGGTGGCGCTGGATCTCCGCCTCCACGCCGCGTGTACGGGGAAATTTTGTCTGAAATTCCTGCACGTAAGCATTCGCGTCCAATGCAATGACATCCTTGTAGCACTGAAAGGTATCTAGGTAAGCCGCCATGGGGGTAGACACACGCTCCACCACTGCGGTAATGCGTTCCAGACAGGACTTGACAAAAGGATCTTCCGCCCTGAGGGATTCATAAAAAGCCGTGCTAGGATCGTACAGGAAATCGAACAGCCGGCGATCCACAACACGGATGTCGTTATGGGCGGAGAGGCAGCGCTTCATCTGCATGGAGAGGGTGGTCAACAGATTCGCTGGAGTGAAGCTATAGCGCAATAAAGGCCCTCCCTCCTCACCCTCTTTGGGCGTCTCATCCACAAGAGACACCCTCAACAGCGGCGCGGAGGCATGGGGAGGCTTGGCTAAGAGCCGACGCGACACACGGTCGTCAAAGCCAAACGGCGTAGTGGGCGCGGGGTGATGACCCTCGGAAACGCTCACATCTGTCATTCCGCGCACGGTAACATGGTAATTGAATGCGTCCTCAATGAATCGCGTAAATGCCTCTAAACTGCACTTGAGTATGTGGCAAAGTACATCCTGCATCTCTATGTGAATGACCTCCATCAGTCTGTGTGTCTTTGATCCAGCATATCCGTCCTCATCGTAGTAGCATAGATGCACCGCATCCGTTTTTTTGAAGGCACCAAGCACTTCTTGCGCCTTGTTTGCAATCGATGTGACCCACTGATCGCGCACGTTCACCACACTTTCTCGCACCGCCGCAGTCTGCAGGTCATCCAGCTCCATCAACGTCATTGGCCGCAGTGCCTCAAGGTCCGTGTTCAGTCGAAACACGGAGTGGCTCAGTAGCGCCTCATTTTGCTCGCGCATGTACTTCAGAAGGTCACATACGCCGGCACTCTCCCCAAGGTAACACTGGGCTTGGAAGTTACTCAGGACATCTGCGAATCGAGACTGATGCCCGGGCTCAATGCCATACGTAGGCACTGGTGCCTCTAGTACCTCTGGAGGCACCGCGGCCCCGTGGACCAACTGTGCCAGACCACCGTTCTTTGTCACCTGACGGAAGAGATCCGCATTCATCGCGCATGTGTAGTCTACTCGGATCTCTTCCAAATTGCGCTGTATATCAAGATTACCCTCTCCCGCCAGGAGCACCGGGGTACTCACGGCAAGCTGCCGCACACGTGCAAGCACGGCAGGGTCGACAGACTGATACTCGTCCGGTGGAATGGACTCCACATACAGGTTCCGCCGCACCAGGCCCTCCGCAACGCGACGACGGCGATAGGCAGCTGCGAAGCGATCGGCAAAGTTTTGCGGGTTCTCAGCCTCAAAGTAGATGCGCACGCGGGGAAGCCAAACAGGCTCGCCAGCAGCTGTAGGCGGACGATTCACCGCTGCGCCAGGGCACTCATCGACTAGCTCTACCCTGTACAAACGTTTGCGCTCATCATAGTCGAGTACACGGGCAGACTCCCATCGCCCTTTACCATGCTCAACGTACCAGACGCAGCACTGGAGTCCACCACAACCACCGTTGGTTTCTCCATTCTGCGGGTGTCGGATACGAGCAAGCCAATCCATTGGTGTTAGCTCTTCAAAGGCTTCGTCATCAAAGGCCTCGAGAGGCAGAAGAGTATGGTAGCAGCCGGCCTCGTCGACCTCCCCATTGTCCTCCTCGGTTTCTACGCCGCGCTTCCGCAGTAGCACTTCCAGAGGCGGGTTGTCCTCGTAACGGGAGCGCTTACGGAAAAGAATTTCTTCGCGGGAAAGCTCGCCCTTGATGTGGGCCCACGGGGCCATGACCTTGGGCTCCGTATCGGCTCGCATGGGCCGGCCCCTATCTTGACGGTGCCGGGCTATGTCGGCAGCGACGGTGGGAGACACAGAGCTGCCAATGGTCGTAGAAAGGGCGGAGAAGTCGGAGGGCTTTGCGGCAGCGTGATGTCCGTGTCCTCCCACGCTCACCCCAGGACTAGCGCCGGCCGCTTCATCCTCTTTCAAAGGCCATTGCAGGCCATACTTTACGCGGGAGGAGGAAACAGAGGAGTCCCTGTGGGATGGGTGATGCTCCGGTGCACGTTGGACCTCTGTTTGCAGTAGCTTGGCTCGGCGCAGCGCCAGTAGCTCCTTGTAAGATATGGACATATGTTTCTCTGGCGGTAGTGACGCCAATGGGCACTGTCTTGGCCGCAGCAGGCAGGACTGCGGTGCCCCTCGTTGGTTAGCGTGATTGAGGACTCCCTTGTTGGAGCTACAAGTTTGTATACGCTCGTTTCTTTCCCAAAAATGCGGGGACCAATATACTCTTCTGAAAAATGTGTTTTTGCGTGAGTAATCCCACGCTGCTTATACGGCCTTGTGCAACACAACACTCCCTACGTTCTATGCCCACCTGCAACTCTTCGGGCAAGGGAACTCCCGTGTGAGATAGTGTGCTAGCAGCTTCTGCTACGGGACCGCCAACGACCTTTGGGGATGGAAAGAAAAAATCGATTGGAACGACGCCGATGTACCACACACATGGGGCCACCGCCAATAAGAACAGACACGGGGAGAAGATTGTTAGTAAGAACACAAGCAGAAGAGTCGCTAGTCGCAGAAAGCATTTGGAGAGGGTATGCTGTCCCAGCTGTCCCTTTGAAAACTCTGCGTCATACCCTTCTGGGCATGACTCCTCACATTTTGTCCTTTGTGGGGTATTTAAAAAACAATACTGAAAATCACAGCATGTACGACCAGCACGCCATCCGCACACAGCAGGGCTTTCTGGAGGGGAATGGGCATCACCTTACTTGCCGCGGGCCACACCAACCGTCTTGCCGTGGCGGCCAGACGTGCACGTGTGCTGACCACGGACGCGGAGTCCGTAGGCATGGCGCACACCACGATGAGCACGGATCTTCTTCAGGCGCTCAAGATCGTCGCGGAGACGGGTGTCGACCATGGAGCTCGAGAGGTGCTCGGTGCGACCTGTCTTGGGGTCGCGCTGACGGTTCAGAAACCAGTCGGGGATCCTGAACTTGGCGGGATCGGCGATCACCTCAGCGATGCGGTCCACCTCCTCAGGCAGCAATGTGCCGGCGCGGCGCTCGACATCGATGCCAGCCTTCTTGCACACAAGGTACGCGAAGCGGATACCAATACCCTTCACCATACGCAGTGCGAAGGGCACCTTGCGCTTCCCCTCAACATTGGTGTTGAGCAGACGCACAATGTGCTGGAAGTGCTCGGGCTGGAGGGTCAGAGACATACTCGTAGTCCTGTTTACCTAAGATAAAGACAGTAAAGCGATGGGAGACGCAGCGGAATAATTGTACGTGAAAAGGTATTTGATAAGCGAACTTCTCTCTCCACATCTTTTTTTTTCTCCCTACGCACGTGCGTACATTTCCGTAGAGAAAAGCCCTTTTAGTGACAGCAAGCACAAAATGATGGCTGCGTAAGCCGGACCGGCAGAATGCCCTGTTTCCATTAGGACAGAGCGTTCGTGATTTAGATGTGGTCTGTCAGCTGGTAATCTGCTTCAAACAGAGAGGTGGCACAAAGCCTGATGCTTCTGTGCGGGTGCTTACATACCGTCGCTTAGAAGGAAGCAAGCGCCTGGGCCACACTAACCAAGTCCGCTGCACCTTTTCTCAAGGTGTATGGTCCTCAATGTAAGCCTCTCTTTAGCTTGCTGTTCGGCGACCCACCCACTCCCTCACCCTCACACAGTTCTGTACTTCAAGTGTATCGATACGCCAAAGAAAAGAAGTAGAAATAGAGACCCAGGGAGCGGCAATTTAAGTGGTGCCATACTGTCACCGCGCAGCTGTCTCTGTTTGGAGAAGCGCAGGTACGGCTTGCATGAGGACACCTCCCTGGTCTGAGCAGCAGCAGGCTAGACCGCTGGGATCTCGCGGAGGAGGCGACTGCCATTGCACTACGCCATGCGATACATCAGCGGCCTGAACTCGTAAAGACAATGCCAAACAAAAATGAGAAGCATTCATAAGATCCGGCGGGACTCGATGGGGAAAACGTGGCGGGCATTTAGTGATTATTATAAGCAGATTACTCAACAGCAGTACAGTCTGGGGAGAGCTCCACGGAAGGAAGAAAACAAGGTGATGAAAGTCATTTCTACTGTGTCAGTTCACCATAAAACGGTACCGATCACCACGGACCGCATAGCGATAGGTAGTTGTGCAGCAATTAATGCAGTGACGGCAGTAGCTGTGCCATAGGACAGAGTGAAGGAAAGGGCAACTGAGAGTGGAAGAGGCAGACCACCCAAATGTACAACAATGGAGGTGGCGATACCCCTCATTTAGCTCCTTGGCATGGCAATGTTCTCCGCCACAAGCGGGGGCGGCTTCGATTTCCTGGCAGGTGACCACCGTAAGAGTGATGCTGGGGGACGCACACGAGAGGCAGGCCACAGTGTAAAGTCGGGCAGCTGAACCTTTGTATCTGCCTTTTCCATACCTTCCTTGCCCCTGAGTATCTGCCTACATTGTTCTAGCTGCTGTTGCATTAGACGATGTACGGAGGGGCGCGAGAAGCGCGCCTTGGATACCTTCTCGAGAAGCCACTGCCGTCTGCTTGCCACGGCTTCTTCAGCGCGCCACGACCCAAATTTTTGTGCCCCGGGGGAGGCCATATTGTTGTATTGACCTCCATAACTGCAGGTAGGTAGGCCACTACTTGCAGGGACTGCGGTTCCATCTGTCCCCTGCATCTCTTCTTCCAGAAGCGCACGATGGAGAATCTGATAATACAACGAAGTGTCCTTGACCACCATCACCGAACACGAATGCTTGGAGTGCACCATGGAAGCACTCGTATTGGGTGACGGCTCACGCAGCAGATGTCGCTGAAATTCGTGCTGTGGCCCCGCGTGCGTCGGCGCTTGGTGCGCTGCGTAGTGCCATGCCTCCTTTCCGTATTGCGGAAAGCTCGGATGCAAGCGTGCATGTGAGGTCAGCAACGGTAGAATGGCGTACCTGGTGCGATCACGGTCCTCTTCTTTCACTGTACCGCCCGACCCTCTGAGTTGAAGAGCCCTCGCCCTTGTCTTTTCCTCAATAAACGCTCGGCCATCATGGAGGGCCATCTCCAGTCTCCACATGATGACTACATGTGTCATCTCGTGTAGCACGTGAGCAACAACGGCGCGGACGTAACGGAAGTCTTTATTGGGGAACGAAGGAAAGGTCGCCGCACCACACCGATACTCACTCGCCCACAGAAAGGTCTGCAGCTCGCCGAAGAGGGATTCTACAACATCTGCTTTGGATTTACTATTGGGAAGCCGCACCCCAACAATCTCATCCAGGCGGAGGTAATCGTAGATGGCGATCAGCCCAGGATTGCTATCAAGCAGCTGCTGAATAAGTGACAGCTTGCTGTTTACACCGCCCTCCTCAAGCGGAAACAGCAGCCGAAGGCGATCGGGCACGACGACCTTGATTATGTTATCCCCAACCATTTCGCAGCGCTCAAACCGTTGTGACCGCGCAAAGGTGCCCTCCATACCCCTGCCACCCACCGGGTTTGTGGTCATCAACCTCAGACTGTCGCGTAGCACCGCGCGTTCCTTTAGATACTCTATGAGATAACGGATACGCCACAATCGCTGCTGCGTTCCTGAGGCGCTGAGGGGTGCGATACGATTGAAATCGAGCTCAACACCGGGGGTTGCAGCCTCGTGAGAAGCTGCCAGTTCTGACAAATTCCCCCGCTGGGCTCCATCAATGGCTCGCCACCACTTTTTCAGTACAGCATCAATAAAGTCAACATCTTTTAAAATGCCGGGGTTCTGCCTCACCACCTCGATGGAGGGAAGAAGATCATGAAACATGTCCACGACGCCGTGCGGGGGTAGCCTCTTTCCCCGTTGCATGTGGGATAAGCGGCCTGCACCGGAAGTATTCGACTTGCCAAAAGACGCTGAAGGAGTATCATTCGTAACGTAATGAAGGTACGTATTGATAAGCGTAATCGCCCGCACCACAATGCCCAAGCGGGCCTGGTGCTCGACAAAGTTAATGTGCGCAGAGTAGCTACACTCCAGTGTGGAATTACAGAGGGTACAGCGACGCTCACCGGGATCGTAGAACTCGTGTTTCTGTGCGCGCCCTCGGCCGTCGTTAACGAGGCTTGCCACCTGCTCCAATACCTTACTAGGTATCTTACAGGCGTCATCGCTCGTAAGGTAACAGCTCGTCCAAACCGATTCGTGATGTCCATCGGCGAGGGAAGGACACCCTGGCCGCTGTACAGAGGAACTGGCGCCTACCGCGTCGCACCGGTAATATCGGCGCAGATAGGAGAAGCTGGCTTGCGGGCCGGCGCGAGAGATTGGCATATTCCTCCATTGCCATCCTCGCATAGAGTCCGGAATGGGCTCCAAAGGGGTAATGTACTTGGGCGTACGGCAAAGACTTCCGTCGTCACTCGCCTGAAGCTGCACCCTCAGGGGTGTGCCGATGAGCGCCGAAAATATGCAAGGGCACTAATTGAAGGTCTTCAAGTGCACCCACACCGCAAAGCAATAAAGGGCGGGTGAAAAGCGATAAAGACCAGTAGGGGGAACCTTAGCTACCAGCGCGCCTTCTGGTGCTCCGACCCCACTCCAAGGCTATCAATGCACTAGAATTAATTGGGTGCAACGTGGGAGAAGGGAAAGCACACCACCAACTATGAAAGAATCATGGTAACATGAATACATCGATGCACGCGCCGCCCCGTTAGAGTGCCCCAGTTGGCCATGGATGTGGATCATACGTGAGTGGCTGGATCGCTGCAGCAACCGGAAACGAAAGGACCCCGAAGCGCTCGCACACGCCCCCATACACGGGGGGGCGGGTAGTATGGCACCTCCTAAAACAGTCCTGCAAGCAGACAAACCCATCATCGTACCATCATGGTGGAATTATCCCATACGAATGTTAGCTTTCTCCTGAGCTCAGAAAAGAAGGCAGAGGGGTTAGGACTGAGAGGGGGGGGGAGTACGCTTCATATAACCATTTGATTTGGAGGCAAGCACGTTTTACCGTCTAACAATCGGTACAACCGCGACGCCAACAACAACAAAAACGCTCACACCATCACCAAGATAAATAATGTACACAGCAAGCAATTTACAGCACCTCTCGCAACCACATCGCGGTTCGCAACATACAATAAAATCATTATCAACAGAGAATGAGAAAGAGAAACAGAGAGGAGGTGGATGGCGGTCTGAATCTCTACTACCATGCGTACATGAACTCGTGAAGGCTAACCACAAAAAAAAAAACTTGTGTCCGCCTATCGATGATCATGGGTCATTGCAACACTACTACAACTGTCCATTGTACACGATGATACATTCGCAAGCACCTTCAAACTTAGTTATACTCTTTCCTGCAACATTATGAAAGAAGCGTTATCAGCTCCGCCACAGTCGGACGATCGGCAGGGTAAAAAGCGCAGCAATGCCGCACCATGGCCTCAAGATCCTTATCTGCAAGATTCACAGGCAGTTCGGGCTTCATATTACACACCGTGTTCGTTTCCTGTGCGTGTCGTATCTCACCCACGTAACGAACAAAGAACAAATGGTTTGGCTCGTCATAGCATCGCCAAGGCGAATATCCAAGAAGCATATGCGCTACTGTCATGCCAAAACTGAAAACATCAGCAGCCGTTGACCACTCACCCATGACAGCCTCAGGCGCCATGTACCACGGGGTGCCGCGCACCCCGCTCAAGTCCAACACGCTCCGCTCGAGCACGGCAGCGCCGAAGTCTGCAAGCTTGCACCCTCCTTCCGATGTCAAAAGGATGTTATCCGGCTTAAGGTCACAATGAATGCCGTTCCTCTGATGCAGATACTCAAGGCCGAATAGAATATCACGGCTGTACTTGCGCACGGCCTTTTCAGGAATAGAGCCCAGACGTTCAATGAGAAGGCCCATACTCCCCGCCGCTAAGTACTCAGTCAAGAGAAAGAAGTATCCTCCCTGCACAGCACAACTGTCATATGCCACAATGTATTCATTGTGCATCTTCGCCAGCGTCGCGACCTCGCGCGCCAGCAGCGGTGCGTTATGCGCCTCCATTGGGAGCGCCTTCAGTGCGACGAACCTTCCGCTCTCTGACACCGCCAGGAAGACTTCGCCAAATGTGCCTCTGCCCAGGAGCTTATCGGTACGGTAGAATACCTGCCCACTAAGGCTCTCAATACGGTGAGGTATTGCGACAGCCCCGCTCGCACGCGACCCGGCAGCTGGATCTAGCCGCATTTCACCGGCTGGGTTACCACTCACCTCCTCAACGGGAGAGTACGGGGCCATGTCCATTCCGTTCATCAAACTTGGCCCACTACCGGCAAGCTCACCTGATTCCGCACCCTCTTGAGCCCACGCCTCCGCTGCAGGTACGTTAGGCCCACACGGCAGTACCGCATCTCGTCCCCTATCGCTCTCCCTATCGCTCTCGGCGGCCAAGAAGACGGGGAAAAGGGCCTTTTCCCTGTCGTACGATTCGCCAGGTAAGATAGGTCGGTGCCGCGTGACTGCTGCCTCATCCATCAGCCGACGCACCTGGGCGGCTTCGCTCACACAAGCATCGTCAACGCCCTTCTGGCTCTGCGGAGCTGCCCTGCTCGCCAGTGCGGTGCAGTGATACTGGGCCAGACGCTCACGGATACCCTCACTAAGTACCTCGTCCCCCTCCAGTGCTTCCCAAGCGCACTCACGACGGTGATACCCGGTTGTGATGAGGAGCGGATGGTTGCGCACAAGCGCATTCAAGCGGCGAACCTGCCACGGCACCTCTTGACCCTGCTCGGCGCAAGACCGCGAGTACATGTGAAGGGCCCTGGTGGCCGCTTCTGCGTCCTGCTTGCGGATGAGACGGAATACATGCCGCACCACCACCATTGAGGGCGGCACTTCGGCGTCGCTCTCAGCCATGACCTCGTACACGACATGCGAGGTCCACATGCTTTTATGCTCCCAAAAAACACTGATAACGTCCAGCGGAATGGCTGCTGTGGCTGACTTGTATGCCACAGGCTCTGTTGCTAAGATGTGCGAGCCGAGGTAGCGCTGCAAAGAGACCAGCGCACGGGCGAGCACCACACATTCTCCGGTCACCGCGCATGCCTTCTGTGCTTCCGTACCGATGGTGCCTACGTACGTGCAGCCAGATGCCATGCCTATTGCCACGCGGCAGCGGGAATTATCAAACGCGCTCTGCATGTGGACGGCGCACTTGCAGGCCCTTTCCTGGTGGCCAGGAACGGTGTAATGGCAGTTAAAGGAGATAAGAATTTGGGAGGCCTCCAATACATCCGCCACACCGTTATACATGCTGGCGTACTGCAATACAACACGGACGAAGAAGTTGATGGTGTGGATCGCCTCCTCTGCCTCGGGAGCGAAATGAGTTAGCCGAACGGCCATGATCGTTCCCTTGACCCGTCGCAGGCCGCCTCCATGAAGCCGCGCGACATGAACAGCCGTCAAACTGGCTGTTTCGAGCTGGTAGTGCGCTTCATCGTCAGCATCAAACTGTGGCTGGCCAGCACCTCCCACCTCTTTATGCGCGGTGGCACTATGCAACGACGGAGTGTACATCTCACAGCCCTTCCCCGCTGCTGCTACCTCGGCCGTCTCTCCAGGCGCTAGCAGAGACTGCGGGAGAAAGGGCCGGTACGTCTTTAGGTTTTGAGCGATGCGGAGAAACTCCTCCCTGATCAGCTGTGGCGACAGCAGTAATCGAGAAAGCCAAGAAAGTCTGGACTTGTCCAAGACACGCTCCATCGCATCGGTGTCATACGTGGCGGCGTGGATGGCAAGCAGTGATACAATCTCCAGCACACCCTGCAACTGCCCCAGGGCTGCCAGACTGATGGAGCCCAGAAGGACAATGCATGCGATACTAATTAGGGCACACATTAGGACCTGAAGCACACCGTGACGATCAAGGGAAAGATGCAGTGGTGTGGCGTATGCTGCGACAAAAACGGTGTACGTGTTGGATTCGTTCGACGGGAAGCGAAGGAACTCCTTATAGGCTACAATGTAATTGCCCATCTGATGGACTGTGGGGACCTGCTCACTGTCGTTGGCAGCTCCCTCAGCTACTTTCCCAGCTTCAGTGGCGAGAAACAGGTCCACCATCCCGTCCAGATCAGCGGCAGCGCCCTCACCACACCGGTGGGTACCACTGACCGTAGCCTTCTGGTAGTAGCACGGGTGGCTGCCTTGCACCTCCTCTCCGTAGGCATATGCGTAAATGCCCCCCTTGACGTCGAAGAGCATGGACAGACTTGATGGCGATCGGTGTAAAAAGCTGTCCAACGAGTTGAACCAGTAGTTCACAAATGTACCGACGTCGATCAAGGCAACCCTACCGTTAACAATTTGCTTGTGCCTTTTTGTCAAAAGGGGCGCCAAGATCCCAGAATTCGGCGTTAAGGACGCAGTACGGAGGGAGTACTCCACCGGTTCCAGCCAAAATTTGTCTAAAGGGCAGGGACCGATTGGACTGTACCCCAGAAAAGAGGTTGGCCGGGGTTCCTGTATCCCCGTCATCGATATGTTGTAGGATTTTAGCGCATGCCCACTATCGTCGTTGGCCGAGAAGACACACCGGTCCACGTCGAATGGAGAGGCGCACATCATGGAGAGCACCATTGTGGTGCAATTAGTGGGTCCAGTGCTTGCGGCATCATGAAAGGGAACAGTGATGCTGAAGGTGTCAGCAAGGGTTGAGCCACCTAGCCAGAGGGACCATGTATCAAGAAAGGATTCATTCACAGCGTCCCGCATTTCCTTTGGCGATGGAAAGTCACTCTCTGTCTTCTGAGCAAAGTGGGCAAGATTCTCGGTTTGTTTATTCAACTGCTCGAGCGAGCGCCGCAGTAGATGGCCATAGGTGGTCACCACTGCGGTATTGACCGCTGAGTGCGAGTCGTAGCGTTCGCGTGAGACGTAGTACTTTGTGACAAGTGTGATGCCAAACGATCCAAGCGCAGCCAAGACAATCGTCAAGAACAAAGCAGCCAAACACACCACCATGTTGCGGCGCCGCAGTTGTCCTGCCGGTTTTGTCAGTCTAGAAGACGGCGTACAGCTCACTGAGGCTGCTGGGATACGCACTTCGTTTAGTGCGCCACTGCAGTGCACCTGTGCTCTGGGTGAGGGGCGCTTTGAAGCATTCATTCCCGACAGCTGTCGCAGGGAGCTACGCCCTCGGACAGAAGATTCGGGGCTGGAGGGTCCTATTGAAGTGGATGCGGAGCGGGGGGCACAGTCGTTTATCGGCCAATCAGCCGTCCTCCACGCATGAATGGACACCTTAACACTTGATCTTCTCCCATGTGCATCCATCTTAATGTTGACAGCGTCATCTGCGATAGCAGATGGGGACAATGCCGCTCCCATGCTTTCCAGTACGCCACTATTTTTATGACTTGCATCCATCGCGGCGCCGGTGAAGGAGGCATTTGTCGCATTGGGCGCCACCGTGGCCTCCACAGAGGGAATCTGGTGATTCGAAAATAGCATCTGGGGGGCCTCCGAGGTGTTGGCGCATGAATGGGTACTGCTTGTGTGGGAGCTCAGAGGAAACGAGGCGCCACCAACCGGATGCTTCACTCCGATTGAGCCTCCACGTTCCCACTCGTTGTCCACATTCTCAGGTGGTTTAAACACGGTGGGGCTTCTCGATGGCCTGTCACAGAGAGTGGGGGACACTCGGCAAGAACGTACCACCTGACTCACAGTCCGAAGGTCTCCAACTATCTCGCTACTCTCCATTCTGCGACACTTTCCCTTGAGGCACTGAGAAAGCTGGGACTTCGGTAGTGGTGGCGAAAGAGGTGACAACCCTATGGCTGTAGACTGTGCCAGCCCCGCGGTAGGATCCCTGAGCTGTCCACGTGAGGTGGCCTGTGTAGCACCTGGATTCATAGGTACCACAGGGATAGTGTGGTGGACGGTTTACTTGAGCCAGCACCACACCTGTAGAACAGAGGGAAGAAACCAATCCCCAGCCCTCTGAGGGGTTTCCAAGAACTCTTCACGCCAGCAGGAGGGAGGTTAGGGGAGTTGACGAGGATTGAGCAACGAAGGACGGTACGATAAGCTTGAAATAACTGATGGGGTGAAGTCGCACACCCCCCAGAGGGAACTACAGAGGCGAATGTGCAGTTTTGCACGCCGGCGAAACCTTCGAGCTACCGCCTTTCTTCTACACGATCGTAATACCGTCCTTCTCTTCTTTGAGGCTCCCAATGCCTTAAAGATCCTACGTGGGAACTGCTGGTATCACAAAGCCAAGGTTCGCCACAGCACAGGGAATAACTGGTTTGTCCGTAAAATCGCTTGAGGGGCGGCGACTCCTCTCGTTCCTCACCCCCTCGCCCGCCAGCGTTGGAATGTATTGTAGAAATGCTTCAACTTTACGCTGATAGGGTTCAGCGACCCGCTAGCAAAACTCTCCAACGTATTATGTGTGGGAAGGAAAGAGGTAATGGGGAGCACGCTTACCCCAGCGCAGTTAACTTGAGAATCCTTATTGACGTTCTCCAACGTTCTGCGCCTCACGTGTGAGCGCTGATCGCAAAGAAAGCCACGATACAGGTCAGAATGGCGTCAAGGAGACAAGTAAAGAGTTTAGAAAAGAAGGGATGACGACATAATGCTCAGTAATGGCACTGTTGAGTTATGATAGCTTCATATACACTAACATGACGGGGGCATCCAACAAAAGGAGTGCAATCCTGGAATGCATGGAGAGATCTATCGAAAGAACAGGACCACTTTAACGGCGACAATATGGTTGTTGGTTTCGAGTGTAGGGAGGATGCAGTTATGAACTCGGTGTACGAACGAAAAAATATCCGTGAGAAACCAGGATATGGATTACTTATCCAATTCGTCACGCGGGCACCCTTGGCATGTGCAGCCACTTATCGGTGACATGTCTGCGAATCATACGCGAGCAATAAACGGAAGAAAAGATATATTGCATGTCTGGAGGGGCGCTCCTTATCAACAGCGTTAAGCAGTCCAGAAGCGGTCTGCATTTCAAACCGTGCAACAGGGCGCAAAGAAGTCAAATGTAGTTCCAAGAGTACTTCCCCCATTCCATCACCTATCTCACTCTACCCTCCACACACACACTCACACTCCTCCCTGGTGATGCCGGCCACCTCACCGTGGTGCCAAAGTACAATATCATTTCGTGGGGGAGGCCACGCGCCAGCACTGCTCCTGGTCCTGTTGGTCGGGGGCTGCCAGTTACCAGAGAAAGAGCCAACCTATTCACCAGCGATTTGGGGTGAACGTGGACCAAAGACAGCTCTCCTGCGCGTGCAGGTGTGGTACACACCCAGCAAGAATTTAGGTGGCAAGGCACAGCACGTGCAGGTTAAACGCATATGGAAAACACACAATGGTAAACGTACACACAAGCAGGTACACCGCTCAGAAGCGCAACCATCCGCCAAAGGAGTTTCTGTCACAGAGCGCCGCAACTGCGTGGCGGCGCGAAAAGCCAGCCGCTGTCGTGCAGGTAAGCAGTATAGTAGTGATTGTATTTACGATGGTGCGCACATCCTCTGGCGGGTCAGTACGGGCTCTGATGCACCAATAAGGAGCTGAGGCGCCGAGTGAAGTTGCCGGGTCAAGCTGTGTGACATTGATAATGGGCAGTACTAATAAAAATGTGGCTAGAGCCGCTCGGGGAAACCCCCAAAGCCGAAAGCAGCGAAGGAAAAAGTGTGTGGTCTGCAAAAAAATTGATCATGGCCCCACTCAAGTGCGATAACCGTGAGCCGATCCGTATAAATCCCCCATAAAGCTACAC
>JAIZPF010000056.1:0-20907 GCA_020509355.1 Blechomonas ayalai | reverse complement strand
CTAGAGCCGCTCGGGGAAACCCCCAAAGCCGAAAGCAGCGAAGGAAAAGTGTGTGGCCTGCAAAAAAATTGATCATGACCCCACTCAAGTGCGATAATCGTGAGCCGATCCGTATAAATCCCCCATAAAGCTACAACGAAGCGCGAAGATGCTACATGGTGCTTCCCAGTCGGATTATGCCACATATGCGCGCAGCATACAATGGTCTGGCAACGTATGAGTGAAGGCACACGATATGTCCGACAGTCGCACTTGGATGACCCTTTTCTGCGCATACAAAATTACCATAGCGCAGGAGCGGTTTTCATGTTCCCCCCCCCCAGCTCCTATAGAAGGTACGGCATGCTCGCAAAGGTTATCACCAGGGCCGTGCTACGGACAACGGTGCAATACGTCTCACCCGCCGTCCGCACGTGCAGAGGCAGCCCCAACCTCCAATTAAGCAAAACAAAAGAAACAAAACAGAAAATGATAGGCCCAGAGTGCAACCCAAGTACGAGGCAAACCCACACACAATAAAGATGGGGGGGGGGAGTGGAAGAATAAACAGACTACGCTCGCCACCGGACCTCAACCACCGGAATTATGATAAGCCGCATGGTGTTTCCTGGTAATCGCAAGGCGACAGCACACTACTGGCACGATCACGTTGAGAGGTCGTGGTACTGAGCATGTGTCTGGAGGTCGCTGGGGACATACACGCATCGGAAGCCAAGACGACAGCCACTAGCACCTCCAAGAGAAAAATAGGAGGCAAGCGACGATGTACCCGACTAAACCCCCAACAAATTGAACGAGAACACTTGGCAACCGTTATTTGCGCATCTATTCACCGCATACCATCCCCCACAAGGAACACACAAAAAAAATAATGTGGTTCTGTGAGGAGGTGTGTGCTAGTATCACAGTTGACTGTACAGCGCCATACAAAGAGAAAAAGGTCGCCACATGCACAGCCAGGCACTGAAAACTCTTATGCACCACTTACAACACTCCCCGCCCGGCACCGGCAGAGAGAGTATAGAGGAACTCTGCACACGTGCAGCCAATGTGGGCTGTTCTGCTAAGGATGACAAAGAACAGCAACTAGTTCACAGAAGCGCACAAAGCTGTTACTTGTGGATCACAGCATCCTTCCCTCTTCCGTTATGTATTCATATATTCATATATGTATGCTGAGGAAATGGTGGGGGAGAAGTAAGCGAATGGGGCCAACTACTTATCGTCTGCCCAGTCTCTCCAACGAGAATGAGCAGCTACATGTCGGACACATGTAAGGATAGAGATCACAACGCAAGCAACGGAAATAATCCCACCTCGATATAGCGGGAATGAAACGAGTCTTCTGCACCAACGTTTTTTTTTAAAATAGAACAAGCCACTGAAAGTGTATGTAATTGAATACCTCATTCCTGGCGTACCCTCTCAGGAGGTAATAGCCTCATGGTGCGGATGTCAAATGCACTTGTGTGAACGAGTACAGGCCACACCATTCGGTCCTCATTAAGCAAGACGAAGAATTGCAGCAAATAAAAGTAGCGAAGACAAGAAAGAGTGCACTCCCCCCGCCCCCCTCATCTCCATACGGCAGTGGGTGTATACCGGCCACAACACAACACAGGAGAGGACAACAGCAGCATTATTATCGAGAATCACCTCTCCCCCAACCCGTTCATTAACAGTGGCTAACAGTTGAGAGAAACAGCAACGGTGTGCTCAACGCGGGACTGCATGCGAAGGGTGCCTCGTTCCCGGACTTGCTCCTGTGCTTTCCTAATACCCCACTCCCTTACATCTTTGGACAGTCATTGGTGGTACAGCTCTCAACCCTATCCCCCGGATGCACAGGGCAATGCGCGATGGCCCCCACCTTCGCCTGCTCTGGAGGACGGTGCATCATAATGGCCTTATTTCGTAGGCGCTCCAGCAGACTAAGGGCGACATCAAATGCCACCATACCACTCTGCACTGACACTTTAACATCAACGACGTGCTCGTCTGCGGTGATTTTGTAAACTTTCACCTGAAGCTTAACACCCGGGTGACGAATACAGGAGAAGTAGTAGTCGTAGATGACGCGCCAGAGTAAACCTTCCTCCCGTAGGGCATCATAGAGATGTCCCAATGTGGCATGAGGAGTGCACTGAGTAAAGGCTACACCGTTGCGGATGTAGTCATTGCCAAAGCGCGTCACAGCCTCAGCATGGTACAGCGTGCCGAGGGCCGTACCTAACCGATCGGAATCACCAATGGCCTTCGCTGGTCTGTGTGTCCTGTGCCACGATGGGTGCCGTGCGATCGTGGAAGGCCCATCTGCTGTGCCTGCGTTCTCGTCACCGCCGTTCATCGCATCACCATAGCTGGAATTACCTGCATGTAACAGCGTGCTGCCGTCCCGAGAGTAAGACGTGCTGAGACCTTTCGTGTATCCCCCAGGCTTCAAAAGCGGCTGCAGCATAGCACCCTTTGATGCTGGAGCACGATGGAGACCCCCTCCGGCGCTATCATGATCACTTCCCCTCACATCACACTCCACCAGGCAAGAGGAGCTCGTATGCTTTGTGAAGGCCTGAAGATTGATATTCCGTGCAAGCAGTAGTTCGACGGGAAACTCCTCCAGTTTGAAAATACGGCCTAAGATGGTGTGCGCGGACCGGTGGCTCTGCAGGGGCAGGAACGACGCGGAGAGGCGGTTATACCCGCGCTGCCAGACGTCATCAGAATCAGCTAAGGCTTTGTGGCTTTCGTCCTCAGGGGCCAGCGGCGGGAGCGTGAGGAAGGTGGTAATAGCCAACGGGTGCTTGCTCGGGCCCGGCTGAGGGGCGAGGCACTCCCGCAAACTGTTTGCCGTGAAGCTGGGATTGCCACTCACCTGATTGAGGGAATTGGCGTTCAGTGTACCATACCCGTTGAGAGATTGGATCTGTAGAAGGGAGCTAGCGCCCTCGCCAAAGGACTCATTTGTGAACCCACTTGGAGCCACTCCATTTTGTTTCCGCTGCGATAGAATCGCGTAAGAGACGACCATGTCGTGCTCGTCGTCGCGGAAGGCCTTCTCGGCTAGCGCGATGTCGACGGGGGCTGGCCACAACTTCACGTCAATGACGTTTGAAAACGTTTCCCAGTACTCTGCAGCTGGGTACCGATGCGTAGAGACAGAATGTCTCTCAGGTACCACGCTCGCCATACTCAGGCGGCGCTGCTCCTCCGCTGCCACGACATCATACACATGCTGGGGGTCCGATCGGCACCGCGTCGCCACGGCACGCACCACCGTATCATCTAGCATTCCCTCTGAGGCTGCGCTACTCCTAGCGAAGCGCATTGTCTCAAGCACCGTTTGGTAATGGATGGACAGCAACCATTTCGGAAACGAGGGCCGCATCCAGGGGTGATGCATAACCTGCTCCATTGTCGCCCGCTCAAGTGGATTGACAACCAACATCTTAAGGATGAGGTCCTTCGCGGCTGGTGAGAAGAAGTGCGGCATACCGAAGTCGGCCGTCTGAATTCGCCGGAAGAGATTGCTGACGTTGGGCTCATCGAAGGGGAGAGTCCCACTCAACATGGCAAATAGGACGACCCCACAGCTCCACACATCTGCCTCCGGTCCATCGTAGAGGCGGCCACTGACGACCTCAGGGGAAGCGTAGTTCGGAGTGCCACAGCTTGTTTCAAAGAAACGTCCATCATGCGTGTATGATGACAGACCGAAGTCAGCCAACTTGATGTTCTGCTGGTCCTGCGACATCATAATGTTCTCTGGTTTGATATCCCTGTGGGTCACACGATGACGATGGCAGTACGCAACTGCCGCTGAAATCTGCTGAAAAAAATGGCGCGCCTTTGGCTCATCTAGTCGGCCGTTGCTGCTAATGTAATCGAATAACTCTCCGCCCGATACAAGCTCCATTACAAGCACAATATCGTGCTTTGTTTTAACGACATCGTAGAGTTGTGTGACGTAAGGATGCCGAAGCAACTTCATAATTTTTATCTCACGTAGAATCTTCAAGGTCGAGCGGGGGTCGGCGTCCACCACCTTGCGTGGAATTACTTTCAGCGCCACATGGACCTTTGTGGGCTCGTGAAGGGCAATTTTGACCTTCGCAAATGTGCCGCGGCCAATCGTCTCGCCCACGAGATACGGCCCAAAGCGCTGGTTCATCGACGATGACGGTCGGTGGTTATTAGACATGAACGCTCAAGGAAGATGTCCCCACCCACTAAAAGAAACGGGGGTGTCTCCACTGCGCGATCTGTGCTATGTCGAGGCGGTGCTAGAGCCAAGTGCAGCTGAGGGTCAATGCGCCCCGTCAAGGTGGTGCGTGATTGGGTCCAGATGAAAGCAATACCGCAATCCCTCGAGCGGGACGCGGCGTTCTTGATCGTTTTATGACGATCTGCAGATAAACAGAAAAGCGTTTTCACGGCTAACTCGCGCGTCGCCGACTCCTCCAAAAGCAAAAATGATGAGGTCCACTTGGCCAGCCAGGTTGCCTCGGTGAGCGTTCAGGAGCGCAGAAACTAAACGTAGAGCAGCCTTCACCAACAGACCTCAACGAGCCTTTCTACGCCGATATAGGTAACTATTAAGAACAGACCAAGCAACGATACATAAATAAACAGAATCTTCCCTGCAAGTATTGCCCCAGTCTGTGGAGTCCAGTCGGTGTGAGGTGAGGGAAAAGATGATGGTGTTTTTTTTTGCCTTTTGCCCAACCAATGAGTCGGTGAGGAAGATAGACACCGACCACGTTGTTCAATATACGGTTTCAAGAAACGAGAGTAGCAATCAGCAACAACAAAGACGGACGGAAAGCTCTTGGATAGGAAAAGATGGAGTAACGGGGGAGGGGGCTGCTGGAGAGTTTTGGCCTGGGTCCCTTGAGGACAATTTCGTGCGTTGATACTGATGTGGTTCGCTTTATTCTTGCGTATCACACGAAGCACCACCGTTTGTGTGATGGAAGGAAAAAGATGAAACCAGTGAGAGATAGGCAGTGGGTTTGTACCTGAGGGCATCCCTTACAACCTCTCTGAAGCACATGAACTCACTAAAACCGCATGCGCTGAGGAGTGCGTTAATCCTGTGCGAAATAGTTATATGTTGCAGCTGGTTATATTGCCCCGTTCTTACGGCCATCCCTGCCGATTCCTCAGGTGCACCCCTGGCTTCCCGTGTAACCCTCTCACCACGCTTCGAAGAGTGTACATCTGTACTCAGGGGAGCAGGTTGCACAGGAGAGCGCATGGGTGTAGCCGAGAGAGGCTGCCGACACCGATTTCCTTTTCTTTATAGAAGTCCATCCCCGACCATCGAGCCATGCTCCACACAAAACGCAATAAACCTCTTAAGCTTACCCAGTACTTCAGACGTGGCCCCGCCCCATCACCACAAGCATTCCTTCACCTCTGACCTTCCACGCTCCATTGACAGAAGCAAGCCCCCTACTTTGGGTGGTAGTGCCAATCGGAATGATTGTAAGGACAAAGTGGTGTTCCTGTTAGTGTATGGACGGAATAGAAACCATTTATTTATCAAGCTCACTACAAGAAACAGTAGCAAATACACGAAGGAAAGAAACGCCCATGAACCGCCTCCCAATACACACTGCTGTTCATTGTGGTTTGTTTCGCAAGTGTACTATCACTGCCGGGAGAGGGAGAGACACCTCACGCGGCGTGCAAGCGAACGCCATCGGGGTACTCACCACCGTTTCCCTTCTCTGCCTTCATCAATTTAGCCATACAGTGTGCCCGTAATACGGTCTCACCACCCAAACCAACCAACTAGAAAAGAGACCCTGACGTCCAAGCGGAAATGGGCAGGGGCCACAACACCTCTTCCGGTCGGTACACCCGAGACACCCGCGCGCATTGAATGGGGGCTACGCTAGTTCGTCAACTAAGGTGTCCCGCACACTCTGCAGCAGGTTGCTCTCGTCCGCGTGTGCACCACTGCTACCCAGATGGAAGACTCTCTCCACCACCGTAATCTCCGTCGCCGTAGTGCTAAGCCCGCAGAAAGCTGCCCAATCATTTACCACTAATCCAGAGCCGATAGCGGCGTTACCACGGTTGATCGTCCCCGCCACCACGGGTACCTGAAGAAGCGACGCAATCTCGTCCATGTCCTGAGCCGGGGTCTTTGGGTGGACCATGCAGCCCTTATTGGTGGCCACGGCGTAGCTCCCTACTAGCGCGTTCTCAGCTATGGAGGTGCGGAACGTTTGCACCTGTAATGTGTCGCGCAGGACCTCCTCGGTCTCACGACTGAGGTCCGTATGGATAAGGGCTACATGATCATTGCACACGACACAATTACCAAGAGCGGAAAGTCTCTCCTCCACGCGCTGAACCTTGACGGAGTCGGGAAGCGAGTTCCGTAGGTGCTGCAGCTCCTGATCCGTTGTGATGGAGGGTACCACAAGACCATGGCGATTCCCGATGGCAAGACGGCCGATCACACGAGATTCGCCAATAGAGGTGTAGATGACAGGGATGTGGTTGGCCAACTCTTGCTCGAAGACGGAGTAAAAGTTTTGAGAGGCCCCTGCCGCGACGAGACAGTAGGCGTTGGTCAGACGTGAAAAGACTCCGATATCATCGGAACTCTCAAAGGAAATTCGAAGTGTCATGATCACGTGGCACTGAGTGTAATATAATGTAAACACGGCCCAGGTATTGCACCACAAGCAGGACGAGGGGAAGCTGCAACGGCGGAGAGGAATGTGCTTCAACGAGACGGCAGCAAACGCTCCTGTATCAAAGTGCCACAAGAGTGTGAAATGCAGTTCGTGTCAACGACTGTGTCACAACTCCACAGAATGCGGCGAGATAAAGTGACGGAGCGAAACCAAAAAAAAAAAGAAAAGGATGCTGCCAGAAAGAGGTCGACTAGAGTGCGTTCGGTGACGTGGATGGGGGAAATGAAGCAATACAGGTGGGGAAAGGGGGTGGGGGGTTGAGCGAGGCAACACGCGCCAGCAGTACGGCAGTCGAACAGGGAGTAAAGCAAGCGAGGGCAACAGACAACAACACACCAGTGTGGTAGCCTTGTTCTGCCTCTGGTACGTATACAGAACGTCCGTTGTGCAGCAATAAATTCCTCATCAGAGAAAATATAAAAACTGTTTTCAGGTGTAGCAACGTGCTCGGCCCATTTCTTCAGTGGTTGCAATCCCGCGCCCGCCCCAGAGGCCCCCACACAAGGCCCATCTTCCAAAATAGAACCCAGCAGGGCTGCACGCAGCAACAGCCTCCCTGCATCGTTCAACGAATAGACATGCCACACACACACAGATACAGATACAGCGTTCAGCAAAGACGAGAGATGCACAGCTGAAACAGATGGACGGATAGTAAATAGTACATCTAGCCCACCTACAGTTCCTCGCCAAATACGCGTAATACTACCATCTCATTCCGCACCATCCGGTTCGTTCAGAGCATCAAAAGTCATTACGGATGCCGTCAAGCCCATTCTCAAGCTGCGGAGCCGTTCTCGATCCAGTCTTCCAGCCTCCTTGTACAGTGCGTCCTCTGATGGAAAGGCGAGTCCATAATCTTCGTAGAATTGGTGCCCTTTGGCCTCCACCACCTCTGTCACCTCCGGTAAAAAGTGCTTCATAACCCTTTCGATGCCATCCTTCAGCGTGTTTTGTGAGGACGGACAGGTGCGGCAGGCCCCCAACAACGCCAGCGATACGACCCCACTCTTCTCATTAAAGTTGAGCAACTTCACGTCACCACCGTCCCGCTGAATCATAGGCCGTACCTGCTCTCGCAGGAGCTCCTTGATACACTGCACTACCTCTGTGTCACCTTCCCGTTGGTCTAGATCGTCTTCCAGCAGCGCGTACTCCTTTGCAGGGGCTATACAGGCGTTGGTATACACCAGGTAATGCCCCAAGAAACTGCTGATGCTCCACTCCAGGTCGTCCCACCGCGCGTTGGCAAGCACCGAAATGGAAACCTGTCGTGGGGCAATAAACACACTCTGAATTTCGCTTCCGTACTGCTCGAACAGACCATTCGAAAGGGGGTGGATCCAGGACATGCCGCGATGGGCCACCTCGCAGGTCTGCCCGGCGGGCACAAAGTTCTCATAGGCGGTGGACGGGATACGGAAGGCGTAACACAGGGGATTCGGTGTCGGCTGAGCGTGAAGGTGCATCAACCTCCTGCACACACTGCGGCACAGCATCCGAAAGTCACTACGAATAATGCACCCAGCACTCCGCACGTGCGGAAAGGGAAATCTCGCCTGGTCTCCCCTTCAGTCCCACGAAGGATCAGAAATCACGACTGGAAAAGAGAAGGGGGCGCTGAAAAATAGGCGCAGGGGGAGGTGGGCAGCTACCAACGTCTTGTTGGTGGCAGAGCGAGCATATATGAAGTAAATATTCCTCGTCCTGCGCGTTACACAACCCAGCAATATTGTCAGCAGGAGGAGTGGAGCGCAGTCAAAGCATCATGTGTCAGGTACAGCCCGCTGATGGAGGCAATCAGCATGAGACATTCAAAGGGAACACTGAAGCAACAACGTAAGGAAAGGGGATGGGCACCGCCACCCGCCAGTAGCACAGCTCGAGACCACCACCCATCCTGCATGGAATCGTTTCAACAGATGGGGGACACTCTCGTCATGTACACTTCCATATCACGTCATCGCCACAGCTATCACTCGAGTTACAATGCAATCACGAAAGCTGCCGCAGAAGAACCGGCGTGCTAGTGTGGCCGGCAGCTCAGTCACGCGGTCGCTTACGCAGCCCCGTCTCGAGCTCCTCCTTCTGAAAGTAGTTTACCGGCGCCGCGCTTAGTACCCATTCGACTGAGGACACCGCCGACACGTGCATCATATAACGCGTCTTAGTGTGACGTAACTGTGTAAAGACCACAATAGGTGGTCTCTCACGTAGCACCGGCGGGATGGAAGTCTCAGCCTCCGCCCCCTTGTCGCCTGTCCCCAGACGGGGTTTCGCCATACCCGCGTGAAAGAGAAAGCTGCTGGGGTGCAGTTCCGCTGTGGGAACGTCATCGGTATCGGTCGGCATAGATGTTTGCGGACGACTTGATTCGCCAGTATCCATGGGGCGGATAATACGATACGTGCGCTTGTCCTCTTGCAATTTGGACACATTGAAGAAAAATCCGGAGAGAATCGCCTTGGTTAGGCCCTCCACATCAACGAGCTGTGCGGACGTAGCGGACGGCTCTTCACCATCCTTTGCAGCTGCCACCTCCTTCAGGTCAAGTCCGATACGGTCACAAATCTTCAAAATTTGGTCAAACACGTCCCGCGCGCGCAGCATCGAGCGAGGGTTAATAAAGTGGCTGCGGCAGAACTCTGCTGCGTAGGGACCCGCACGTAGCCATTCTTCCAGGATCCGCACATACCCGGTGATGTCTCCGTTTCCAAACGAAAAAAGACGCTCCATCGCGCTCCGGACTTGTTTTCTTTCACCAGGATCACGGGCATTCACAAAAATTGAGTCGAGGGTCAACATTGCCGCAGCCATTGCCATGTGCCGGCTACATCCAAGCGCGCACGCGCGGATCAGACACTTGCTGAGTGACGGATCCATCGGAAACTCGGCCATTCGACGGCCAGAAACCGTAAGCCGCCCGTCCGGCTTCATTGCCCCCAGCAGGTACAGATGGTCCAGTGCACGCTCTAGCGAAGCCGTCGATGGAGCGTCCACGAAGTCAAACTGTAGGAGGTTGTTGATTCCCAGGGCCTTGAGCTGCAACACCACCGTGCTCATGGAACTTCGCAAAATCTCCGGCACCGTTTCGGGTGGGAGCTCGTTTTTGAAGGTGTAGGCCGTGTACAAGCGAAAGCACTCCCCACTCTGCGTCCGTCCAGCACGTCCGGAGCGCTGGATGGCGCTCGCCTGGGAGGTGGGCACCACATGCAGCTCCTCTACCATTGCTCTGGGATTGTAGTAGTTCTGCTTGCAGAGCCCACAGTCGACGACATACACAACACCGTCGATGGTAATGGACGTCTCGGCGATGTTGGTTGCCAAGACAATTTTGCGTGTGCCAGTTGGGGTCGGCTCATAAATGCGTGCCTGCTCCTTGGGGGGCAGGGAGGAGTAAATCGGCAGAACAAGCAGCGGGCGGAGGTTCTCACCTGCCTCCTTCATGTACTGCGCAATGGCCTCCGCACAGGTCTCAATCGCATCCTGCCCAGGCAAGAAAACAAGAATGTCACCCGGGAGTGGCTTGGATGCATGCAGACCAAACACGGTCTGCGCCGACTCGGTCACGTAGTCAGCAATGGGCTCAGATGCGTAGAACACCTCCACAGGGAAAGTGCGACCCGCGATGGTGTAGATCGGTGCACCATTGAAGAAGCTGCTGAACTTGTCGGCATTAATAGTTGCGCTGGCCACGATTACCTTTATATCGGCGTTTCGGCGGATAACATCCCTAAGTAAGCCGAGTAGTACATCTGTGTTAAGCGACCGCTCGTGCGCCTCGTCCACCATAATAGCAGCAATGGTGCGGAGATCGGGGTCGTTTGTAAACTCCTTTAGCATCATACCATCTGTCACGTACAGTATACGGGTCGCTTGGCTTGACCTATCATCAAAGCGTACCCTATAGCCAACCACACTCCCACAACGCGTGCCCATCTCCTGCGCCACCCGCTCTGCCACACTCACCGCCGCAATGCGGCGCGGTTGTGAGCAGATAAAGCGCAGTTCCTCCGTCTCCCCTCCTTCCCCTGAGAGGGCAGTCATGCCCTCCTCCACTGTCACGCCAGATGAAGAGGGCCTCTTGGAGTGCAGCCCCTCCTCATACAAATACTGCAACACTTGAGTGGTCTTTCCACAGCCCGTTTCACCAACGATCACAACCACTTGGTTACGCTGAATGATGCCAAGCAGCTCCTCGCGTACACGGTAGATCGGCAGGGAGCGCCTCTGAGCCTGCAAATGCTCCCGTCGGTTCTGAACCGCAGCGGCTCGCTCACTTCGGAGCTCCTCCAGAGACTTCTCTTCCCTGTAGTCCTTCTGCTCAACCCGAGCTTTCACCACCGCATCCGCCATGGAGGCAAAGCCTTCCTTGAGCAAATGGCCGCCGGGAACAGACTGGCAATCCTCCTCCATACGCCAGTGTGCTTGCAAGGATTCGTCTACTACAGCCTCCACCCCGGTCCTGTGGGTGCGGTGTTGCGCCTGCTCCCCTTCGTGGATGGTGTCTCCTATCAGCTCCTGCCGCCCGTGGGCGGCGCGAAGCAGTCCCCCCGCTGCATTAACCTCCTCAGCGCGTTGGTGTAAAAACTCGGCCTCAACTACAGACGAGAGTCCCACCCCCTGCTCAATCTCACGGATCTTCTCCTGCAGCACCGTTGTGGCAGCCTTCTCTCGGCGTTGCGCCTCCTGTCGAAGGAATGCGGTCCTAGAGGCTCGCTGAGCCTTTTGTAGCTCCTCCCTGTCCATGGTAGGTGTGGATGATCAAGAGGCCGGATCCAATACACCCCCTGCCAGCGTCGGCGGGAACACGGTGCTCTGTAAAAAGATGGCCCAGTTAAGAGAGTACAACAAGGGGGGGGAAAGGACGAGGAACGATGGTGAAGGTGGTACCACCAGCTGTGAAACTCACATGCAGAGCAGGAGGTTTGATCTGAGACTGTCATCCAAGGAGCAGTCCGCCTCCCCCCCCCCGGCACCTGAGGAATGGACAGTCCATTAAAGTCACTCCACGCTAGCGGCATCGGCTGATACATAAGATTGCGGCGGGCATGCAATACAGATTTCCACCAGTGCGCGAGCTCAGGCGCTGCTAACAGAGAGTAGGGCACGAAACGATCAACACTCAGGTGTACAGCAGCGCTTACACGCTCCACCTTCTGCGTTCGCTGCAGTAAGAGCGAACGGTACCCGCTCTTCCTGCTACGCATCGGTCAGCAAAATACAAGTCCAATAATCAACAACTGGATCACGTGATCAGTAGCAAAAAAGCACGAGGAGTTTAAGGACACTGTCCTCACCCCAGCATTCATCTGTATCGCCGGATGAAAACACTATGGCGACTAGCGGTGACGTTAGCCACGATTTACCCATCGCCTCGCTATTTAGTGTCTTAGAAGAGAAGCCGATTTAGTTCATCATCCAGGTCTACAGCGTAATCTACCGAAGATGTCACCCCACCCCAACGTAGAGTTTGTTCGTCATTGACACCACGGCCTATGATACCGCCTGCGTCAGGTCCTCCCACACAAGCGTTGTGCTTCCCCCTCCTACATGCGCCGTCCAGCCCAGTTGGCGCTACATCGGCGTCGAAACAGCTATCCCGCTTCCGCAGTGTATCATGCCTTGAAAGTCCATTCTGCTCTTCGTTGAGCCATGCTCGTATTGCACTGCGGTCAGCGCTGCCATCCTCTTCGATGTCGCAAAAGCAATGAGACGTAATAAAGGGGTGCTGAAGAAGGTCTGTGCACGTGGGGCGCCTATCAGGATGCTTGACTGTGCACTGTGAAATAAAATTCGCAAGCGCTGGTGACATCGATGGCGGCAGCTCCAGCACCGCTTCATCTCCACAAAGATGCTGCAGCAAAGCCCAAAACCGAGCCTCAGTGCTGCCTCCGCGGAGCCCTTCATACGGACACACGCCCAAGGCAAGCTCAGCCACTACCAACCCCAGTGACCAGATATCCGCCGCATACGAGTAGTGATCTCCCTTGAGCCGCTCCGGGCTCATGTACGTCACGGTTCCAACGAAACTGTGTGCGTCTCCCTTGGTGCATTCAAGGTTGGAGCTGACACCAAAGTCAGAAATCTTTATGTTGCCTGTGGCACGACTGAAAAGCACATTACTTGGCTTGAGATCTCGGTGTATCAAGTGCCGCGTACGGTGCAAGTAGACTAGACCGTTGAGTACGCTCCGTGTAATGCGAGCGAGCAGAGCATCGGGCATGGGCCTCTGGAGGTCGTCAAGAGAGCCGTCCATGCACTCCATCGCAATAAAAACAGATCCCTCATAACTAAATGCGCCGTAAAAGTCCACCAACGACGTCGATGGCAACTGCCCGCTGGCATAGAGAGTCTCCAGCTCCCGACGTATCTCCAGCAAGTGAGCCGGGCTCGCGACCTTCACCTCCTTGAGAGCAACCGAAGCACCGGTGTGGCGGTGCACGGCGCGGCGTACCGAGCCGCTGCTGCCCTTGCCAAGGAAGCCACCCTCCCCCTCGGACACCATGCAGAGATCGTGTGCCGACAGCACGTACGACTGCCCCATACGTGATGTGAGGCCGTTAGAAGATACAAGCAGTTGACCAAGGCGGACGCCATCGCCGCAGACGGCGTCGCTATCTTCCTCTTTCGTTTCAGCGTGCTCAATGGCTTCGAGGTTAATCTTAAGTCCTGCAATGGGCATCTCTCCAGGGAGAATTGATGACCAAAAAGATTGTATGATATGGTAAACGGGGACCCTTTGTAACAGCTGCAGTTCTTGAGGGAGTGATGCGGTCGGCGAATGCCACTAGGGGTATAACGGCACCAAGAGGAAGAAGCAGACGACCAAAGAAATCGGTAGGAGGTGCTCAAGAAGGATGTACCGGTGGGTTGTATACCCTCTTCTCCAGCTTGCTAGAATCACATCGTAATAGTTATTTATACGTGTGCGCAAGGGCGGAAAATATAAGAAGTGAAGGAAATAGAAACTGTGTACGTGCAAGAAGCTATGGAATGGTGGCAGTTGATCATCTGTCTCACCGTAGCCCTGGCTTTGCGTGGCCACGCTCTGTAGAATTATTTCACGGGGAAGCATCAAGGAAGCAAACTATCCATGTGAAGCGTTCCCTCGCAGCATTAACGGAATACCGTTAAGTGTCTTGCTCACACTCTCTATCAATACCTCAAATTCTCCTTCTCTCTATCAGCGCCCAGCCCCTTCTCTCTCCCCCCCCGCACGCTTCTCGCATGTGTATTGCCACTCAGCCTCACCACCATCCGCTGGGCTATGGAACGGAAAAGTCCACGACAAGTGATCCAAACTGTTGGCTAGCCAGCATCACAGGCATACAATGCTCACCTGGATTACGGAGCACCTGTTCAGCCGGCAGCATCGCCGTCCCCATTGTGTCGATACCGTCGGGGTTCACGTCCTGCACTTCAAACCGGATGATCTGGTTGGGCGACACATCCGCAACCACGGTGCCCTGCTCGGCCGTCCAGCGAGGGTTGAGCGCTGCATGCACCTCGGGCACAGTATGAACGAGCCTCTCACCAACCCATATCACAACTCGGGGGTCGCAGATGCCAAGGACATCCAACATGTCTTCTCCGTTTTCCATCAGGCCCCTCCCCTCCTTCACATAGATGCGGAGACGCTGACCCTGGCTCGCCATTACGGGCGGAAGCAATGGGCTTGAATTCTTCGATGGCACAGACAAACAGGCAGACACCTGCTCATCGGTATTCGCTCTCACCTCTGAAGTGGGTGAAGAGGCAGGTTGAACGCGCATCTGTAAACTTGACGGCATGGTGCTGCTTGGGAGAGGCGATGAGACCCCATTCAAGGGAGTGGGCGGGACCTCGACTGTAAGAGGGCTACCAGAGCTAACCTGCACCAGAGAGGTACATCCTTCCGCAAGGGAGGCCACACTGTTTGCCAACAGCTGGACTTCTACCACAACTACCCCATTACTGTTGCTAGGGGCATCATCAGAGCCAGAAAGCGGCGTCGTCCCGGGCGAAATGTCCGTGGAGATCCCTTCTGCATCCACATCGAGCGGAGTGCTGCTAATGTTCTGTTGTGGTATGTGTGTGGAAAGCACACGGGGGGGCACAGCCTCACCACTCGGTGTCAAGCAAGTGTACGCGCGGGAGGGCACAATGTGTGTCGATCGCAACACCATGTTTGCCGATAGCGCGGGCTCAACTGCGAACGCCTGCGTTGCCATCTGCGCAGTATCATCGAGGTCTGGAGGTGCACTCTCCCCGGTTGTGCTAATGCCTTTTGTGGCGTGAAGTGGCGTGGAGACACACCTGCCCCCCGTTCCGCATTGGGGTTGCGCAGTACACCGCACTACCAGGGTCCCCAATTGGTTCTGGAAGTGTCGTATGTATTCGACGGGCTCATCTTCCCGGGGCTGCAGCTGCAGCGTAAAGGAGCCTTCACACATTGCGTCGGCCGCAAAGATCTTTTTCTTGGCCAGTCGTGCTTCGCCCAAAAACTCGTCGTCAATCGCGGGGTGCGGCGAGCGATCCAGAACGCGAAATACGATACTCCCCTCACGACCTCTCAGTGAGGTAACAATGTTACCGGCGTCCCACACCGGATTTGTAGAGTTGTGCTCGACAACACTCGTGCGGAACAGTTCGTTAAGATGACACGATGTCCCATGGAGAGGGCATTCATCATACACCACTACATAAGGGCTGGAGGGGATAGTGACAGAGCGCTTGAGCAGCCCATAACCCTGAGCAACATGCAGCAGTACCTGGCAACTCTCATATTCCTCTGCAGCGTGTCTGTCCACGTTTACGGCAGAACGATCAACAGGGGACTCAAACGGGCCGCGCCGACCCGTGTGATGCATCTCTGGTGTGACACAAGACAGTGACTGGCCATACTTCACACCGGTGGGGGTGCGTTTGCAGATGGAAGGTACGCCAGCCTTCTCCACATGGACCTCAAAGCATATGGACCCACTGACCGCGCTTGTGTCTCCTGTCTCCAGCGTCATGGTGTGGAGAGTGCTGCAAGCTCGATCATCTTGCAGTCGAGAGTTCTGTCCACATTGCGCTAAGATCGCGTCCACGGGTACCTTGGCAGTACCCACATGTCGCTGTCGTTCAAAGTTGATATCTTCACGAGAATAGACCTCCAGTAAGACGTGCCAGGGGCTGCCGCGGAAGGCTCGAAAGAAACAAGCATTGTGGTCCTCCGCGGTGAAGTATGGGTCTGGCGTGTGGTATTTTGTCACCGTTTGGGTGAGTACCGTGCCAAAGGGCCCCCGAACTACCACGCATGGGTTCATCGGGTGAGATGCGGCGCCGGCGCTAGCAGTACGGAGGCGCAAATCGGAGCATGAGAGCACACAAAGATGGACGGTGTACACCGTATCCACAGCAACCGCAAACGGTGGCGGCTTATATAGCGGACTTTCTAGGGATGTGACAAGCGCCTCGAGAGCTGTGATCATACGCACCAAATCCATCCCAGACTTGTCACCCACAACAGCATCATCCTCACGTTCGATATCTTCCTTTTTCGTCTCCCGTACCTTCTGCAACTCCGCCTGAAGGGCGGACAGGGTTTCCTGCTGGGCAGCGTGTCTCCGTTCCAGCTCAACCTTCTCGCGCGCCAGTCTTTCCAGCTCCGCCGACATGCACACCTGCTGCCTCGTTTCATCATGGCGGTCCCTCGCCAATCGATGTGGAGGGCGCCGCTGCATTTCATGAGTGAGCGATTTGAGTGTGACGGTCTGCTTCACGACGGTACGGCCCATGGCCTCGAGCTCTTCTCGAAGATGGGTGCAGCGAAGCTGCATTTGCTGTAGACGGCACTGCCCATCAATCTCCCGATGCTTCAGTACATCATTCTCACGTTGCAATGCCTTCAGCATCCGCTCAGCCGCCATGGTGCGCATCGCATAGCACGACTCCTGCTCGGGGTTGTGGTATGTGCATGACGCACCAGCCCTACGGTTACTCTCGTCCGCGCCCCGTGCCTCGGTGTCGCCGGGGACAGTCATGTGTGGAACATCCACGTGCCGCACCATCGGTGCTGCCCCCGCGGCGGGGCACGTTGTCTGTGCAGAAGCACTCGTCGCACCAGCATTGACGGAGCTGGGTCTCGGTCTATCTTCCTGGCGTGTGTCACCAACGGACAGACTCGCCAAACGCGAAGAAGGGTCAGGGGCACCACAGTAATAGACACCGGGAGGCAACGCCACAGCACCTTCTACGCCCTGTTTGCTGCCTGCTTCAAGAGTGGAAGGGGGGGCTTGCATGTGTGACTGCCCGCTCCCCCTGTCTGCTGTACAGCCGCCAGTGCGTAAGGCGGTGAGGCGCCGTGTCACTTGTATAGAAAAATCCCTCTCACCTGAGTGGGCGCCTCAACTTCCGAGAACACAGCAGACAAACGGGCCGCGCAACAACAGGCATGAGGCAAAGTTAATGAGACTGTGTAGACGCACGGTAACCATCCATCAGCCAGGCGTTAAGTGTGTACAGCGAAAAGGCAACAACCAGCAATTCTGCTGTGTCACCCACCAACCAGTACCAAGCAGGGAAAAGGTATCTCTTAAGTTTTGTACAGCATGATGCCATACGACGTAGGGAGCACACAGCTACGCATGCCCCCCCCTTCCTACCTGCCCAATATTGTCGTCCTACCCACTCCGCTCTCGTTTTTTTTTGTTTCACCAGGCCTCTTCATTTCCGAAATATTACGCCTTCACTAAATTATAAACAGGAGCAAAAGGTCATGCCCAAGCACACAGTTACACGCTGCACCAGTGGAAAAAAACAAAAGAACGTATTGTGGAAGCAACTCCTACTGTTATCGACAGCGTTACCGTACCGTCTCTTCATGAATCATCGTTTTCCCACTTTCCTTAAGAAACACATACATACACGCGCGCACCCCTGGTGATCCCGGCCACCTCACCGTGGTGCAAGGGGGTCTAGCACCCCGTCGTGGGGGAAGCCAAGCGCCAGCACTGCTCCCCGTCCTAACGGACTGGGGCTGGAGCTTTCGGCTACCAGAGAAAGAGCAAACCTATTCACCGGCGCTCTGGGGGGAACGTAGATCAAAAGACAGCTCTCCTGCACATGCAGACGTGCTACACACCCGCTACCCAGCGACTTCCCTTGCTCCTGAGCGGGGATATCGAACACAACTCTGGACCCATTCTTCGCGGTGCGCAGTGGAATGCAGGGGGGTTGACGCAGCCCAAAAGGCTGGCCCTCGCCCGGATGTTGCATGAGGGGAACATTGCCTTCTGTCCTCTGTCGGAAACCCGCTTTGGAGACGAAGAGTGCAGCACGTGCAGGTTAAACGCACACGGAGGGGGAAAAAAAGAGAAAAAACAAAAGCAACACGCGCGCACACAGGTCCGCATCTGAAACAGATATACTCAGACTCCCTCGCCAGAAAAGGATGACACGCAGAAAGAACTCCACCCGAGCTGACGCAACCCCTACTGCCGTGTGCCCCTCCGACGCGGCGATAGGAAGTTGAGAGAGTGCCTGCAACGAGATCGCAAGATGCAGAAAGCCCAAAATAAGAATAAAACCATATACAGAGCAAAACAGCAAACCAAAACCAACAGGAACAGCAAATAGGTTCTACCGAAGCATATGTTTAGTGGAGTGCGCGGGTGTGTCTTCGTGCAGTTGAAGCGTCATATTGCAAAAAAAAAGAGATGGCAATTGTGGATAAGGGAGGGGGATGAGAAAGAAGAAGAAAAACAGCATACTACAGATAAAAGCAATAGTATTAAGCGTGCTGATCTTTAACTTCGTTGCAGAAATGAAAGACAACCTTTCATCTCCCTTGACACACAAAAGTATCCGCATGATTCTTTCTATAATAAAAGGGAAGGGCGCAGTGGGTACTTCAGCAGTGCTGTACTGCACACACCATCCCCCCAGCGCTAACAGCCAACATCCTCAATCCCGTGTCAGGGGGGATATCAAGTGCATAACCGTACCTCTTTTAAAAAGATAACATTAGAAAAAAACAAAGGGACAGCATACCACTCTTTGCCACATGAGGACGCAACACGGGGAAAACAAAACGGTCATCACTGAGAGGGAGGATCCGCCAGGTGTGCAAGATTGCCATCCCGTTACCATAGCGACCACCTTCCCCTTCCCCATCACAAAATACCGCTTCAGCCAAGAAGTACGAGTACGCGTGATATACGCGATGAGAATAAGTTCCGCGTTTCACGCTCCTCACCCCGTGATGCGGAGCAACTGAAAGAAAAGTAATCCATTTCACAAAGATGAAACATAAGGATTAAATGAAACTTGTTTTTCGTTCGGAGTGAATGAAAAACGTACTCATACTACTGCGAGTGCAGAAGCAGAGCAACAAACAATGGAAATCATCGGCGTGGCCTTCAAGCAACAACGACGCCAAATACAAAAATATGTGAAGCATGGAAGCCCGTGGCTAGAATATAAAGCATAATTCACACTTTCCATTCCAAGCAGCACCAACCCAAGAACGAAAACAAAGCAGCCTGGCGAAAGGGGAATGGGCACTGGGAAAACCCGAAGAAAATACACACCGACACATCCCACTTCACGACTCCTCAATCCCCCTCGCCTACCAAGCAATCGTTAGCTTGTCAGTGCAGAGGCGTGGAGCAAAAATATGGAAAAAAAGGGCAAACCCGCTCGCTCGTTCCACGTTTTCGTAGGCAACAGACGTTATCGTCACTCTGTCGTCGATGTTTCGCTTCGCTGAAATCACATTTTCAACTTTTCTGCAAGCTCATAAGAGAGGAGCAAAGAGCACCTGAGAAAATTCCTCTTTGTACTCCCCTATGGCATGGCTCTTCGCATGTAGAAGATGTAACATACGCATCGACTGTTAAAGGGTCCGACAAAAAAAAGAAAGCGAGGTGCATGATCCACCAACCGCTACCTACGCAACGTTCTCCTTTTCGCCCCCCCCCTATTCTTCGCAAGTTACATGGAAGAAACGTTGGAGTAGTCCATTAGTTAACTATTCCTCCCCTCAAGCACACACACTGCACTTTCGTTCTCACGGAGCTACTACGCCACACGGCAGATGGGGAAACAACAACAAAACAAAAACAACAAATGAAGAGGAAGAAGATAGTGCCCCGAAAGGCAGTGGGACAGGTGATATTTTCGTGCATATGGTGATGCAGAAGTATGTCCGGTATACAGATGGGTGGGAAAAGGTGCAGAACAAAAAAGGGCGGGAATTATTAAAAGTCAAACTAACGAACAACGGCAAAACAAAAACAGCATGAAGGAGACGCTATTGGCCGTATTCGGCAGCTCGGTCTCATCCCAAGCAAGAGAGAGTCGACGTGGAAACGATGAGAAGGGGCAGGATCCATAAAGGACAAAAAGGTGTAGTTGACCTACAGGGCGTCTAGACCAAATGCATAGCAATCAACCATCCGTGGAGACGGCACAGTTCCTCTAGAACCGGAGGAACACACAACGCAGGATGTACCGGTATTCCTAATCCTATTCTTCAATAGAGACTGAGTATGAAGGCACGGCAAACGACTGTGGGAAGCAAGGGCCGTCGGGAAAATCTGCGTTCGTACGCAGGTACAATTTCTTACGTGGAGACAGGGGGTGGGAATAGCTTTACATACACACATCAGACGATACAACGGCGTTGGTGGTGTCTTGCCCTTAATTCGCTTACACTTACTCGTGTTTCTCCCCCCCCCCTCCCTCTCGGCACCCATTTTGCAGAAGCAGATAACCATTTACTTGGAAATTTGATACCACTACGATGGTGGGCCAAGTTTGACTTCAGTCATGCCGCCCCACTTCTAGCGGTTCGCTGGTGTAAGAACGGCCCAACGACTGCATTCTCGTTTTTCAGTGCTTTCACCGATGCATGCCAAACATCCTAATCACACACAGCAACGACAAGAAAAAAAAAGGTGTGGAACTGGATGGTTTTGAATGGCTGCACTTAGCAAGAAATAGATATCTCAGAAAATGATGTTACAAGAAATGAACAAGCATCAGTTTTGCTCCCGGACAAAACAACAACAACAACAACAACAACACAAAAACAACAAGAATTTACCGTCGACGAGGGGGGAGGTGCTGAGGAAAAGAGAGGGTCGATATGAGCGTCAAGCTCAGCACAAGACCCCCCTCCCCCCCCCCCAAAGAAAAAAAATCAGTAAAGGACAAGAACAAGCACGTA
>JAIZPF010000055.1:92051-108618 GCA_020509355.1 Blechomonas ayalai | reverse complement strand
ACCTTCAGATGTGCGCTAACCCGCTGGGGAAGGGTGCGAACGGTTTGACAAAGTTTGGAGGCGGGCTTATTTCTGTATTTCATCTTTGCTACAGGAACGGGTGACACTGCACCTGCAAATAGCGCCATCTGGCGAGTATTGTCTGTATATGCACTGGTATACACCCTCCAACGTTCTCGTGCATAGATACGTGTGTGGGGGTATTCATTGCCATCGTACGATGTACAATAAGGTGCCTATGAAATGGGCTGCAAGCGCACCTGCATTATTATGGTGCTAACTGCAAACGGGTGCGTCGTGCGCCGTGACACGTTGAATGAATAGGTGAGCGGATGGTGCAAGGCCTGTAGAGGCCAGCTATCCCTAACGGGCCATCAATGCACGGTTCCTCTTGTGGCTGCCAGTTCTGGGCAGCGGATGAGAGATGACGGTAGCACAGCTGGATCCGACCCCTCTCTCCATGAAACTTCTCCTTCTCGGTTGCCATCTCTTCTCTTCTTCGCTCTTTGTGCACATCCAGTGCTCCTCGGGAAACGGGGGAGCGACATTGAAATTGTTCGTGTGTCTGTGACTGTCAAGCCCCCTCCCCGCCCCACCCTTTGTAACGCAAACATCGTCGTGAGGGATAGGCCAAGGAGGGTGCTGGTTGTGGACTCATTGGTTGCCATTGTGGAACTCGATTTGCGTTCCTCACGTGAGTATCTGTGGGGAATAGGGTGGGTACACCCGCTCGTGTCCGTCCCGTTGGAAAGCGCAGGTGGGCATGGCAGCCCCTTCACGCGGCGAAGGCGGCCCTGCGTCGCAGCCAGATGGCATGCTACTCCCTCGGGAGAACCTGCTCGGGGAGACGGCACGTACGGTGCTGTCCCCTGTAGTTCTTGAAAGCTTGGAGCACCGCTATGTTGAGGTTATGCGAGAGCTTGCGGCCGCTCCACACTTGAGACTGTTTAAAGAACAGTACGAGCGTCTGCACCGGCTGCTTCGTAAGAGTCATGATGGAGAGAAACGTTTGCTAGGGAAGGTGCGTGAGCTCCAGGATGAGCTATCGAGTCACCACGTCAAGGTAGAAAGCGCGCTGCAGTTGTCGCACGAGGACGAGGAGTCCATCGCAACGCTGCGCCAAGAGATCGAGAAGGCGTGGGCCATGGCGGACTCGGCTCACTCACGAGAGAAAGAAAGTCGTGAGATGATGCGCACGCTGAAGAAGCAAATCGCGGAGCTTGACGCGCTAGTCGAGCACAGTGCGGGTCTTGCCACAGGCCAAGAGACATACCTGCGCGACCTGCTTACCGCCAAGAAGGAGTTGGAGGAGTCGCACAGTGTGCTGCAAGCGCAGACGTCACGCCTGAGCACCGAGCACCACGGTTGGGGCGTCAAACTGAAGCGGTGCAAGAGTGAGGAGGCGAGTGTACGGGTGGTGCTCGAGGAGCGGCTACATGCGTACAAGACCCTCTTGCAAGAGCTGGAGGAGCAACAGCGGGCGCGAAACGCGGCTGAGCAGCGTGTGCGCGAGTACCGCTCCACGATGGAGTCGTTCGCCACCGACCTTGAACACAGGAGGGGGAAGCTGGAGAGTCTTGCCCAAGAGGAGACTCGTCTGAAGAGCGAAGCAGCCGAAGCACACGAGACGGCGCAGGCGTGTGCTCGGCAGCTGGAGGAAAAGCAGCGACGCTTCGAGTCGGAGGCGGGCCGGCTCTCTGCAGCCGAACGCCAGAATCGTCAGCTGCGCGATAAGATCCCGCAGAGGACGGCTGCTCTGCGTGAGAGGAAGGTGCTGTTAAACCAGTCCAAGAATGCGCTCGCCCAAGTGGAGAATGCGGCAGAGAACCAACAGACAGAGCTTCGTCGACTCGTTGAGGAACGGGAGCTTCTTGTATCTCAGCGCTCTGGGTATGACGAAGAGCTCAACGCGCTTGCTGTGTCCCTCTCACTGGAGGAGAAGGAGCTGCACGGCATGGAAAAAGCACTGGTCACGGCGATGTCACAGAAATCGAAGGTGCTGACTGAGAACACGGCACGTGAGAGCGCGCGATCGGCGGCGGAGGGCCAGCGAGTGCTGCAGGAGGGGATGTATCAGAGTCTGTCGCAGCAGCTGGAGGCACTGCTGATGGAGAACGAGTTACGTCGCAAGTCTGTCTTTCAACTGGAGAAGGTGCAGGGAAAGGAGCTGAGTGCCGCACAGGGGACCCTGCTCTCGTACCACAAGACGCTCGACCATATTCGTAATAAGCGGGCGGAGGCGCGTAACCTGCGTGACGTGCTAGCCGAGCATGAGCGGAAGCAGAAAACCCAGCAGGAGCTACTTGATCGTGTCACCACCGAGCGCAACCAAATGGAGAAGCAATTGCGGGAGACAGAGAAGGATCTACGGCACCTGCAACACAGGTACGGCGAGAAGGGTGAGGAGATCAACTCAATGAAGGCGGAGCTGATCCAGAAGGAGGGCGTGCTGTGCCAGCTGCATACAGTGCGGAAGCAGCTACAGCTCGATGTTGCCAACACGGAGCAGAGAGCTAACCACCTCAGGGAGGATTGTAGCCATGCACAGAGCCGCACGGAGGCACTACAGGCTGAATCGCTGCAGTTACAGCAGATCATCGCCAACTGCGATGCCGAGAAATCGAAGCAGCAGATGCGCTTGAGTGTGCTCATCAACGAGCGCAATGTGCTCGCCTCACAGGTCATACGGCGGAACGAAGAGCTGCGGCTGCTGTATGACAAGATCCAACTGCAGCAAGGTGCGCTGGATAAAGGTGCCCTTGAGTACGAACAAAGCGTGAAGAGCCTCGTCGAGATGCGCGAGCAGCTGGTGGAATTGCGTCTTCGGTGCCGACTAGCGCTGGTGCGGCTTAGGTATGTAGAGCGTCTGAAGAGGAAGCAGCTGCAGGCTGAGCGAGCGCTGGCTGTAGAGCGGTCGCGTGTGCGGGCCCTCGCGGAGGAGCTGAACAACCCCGTCAATGTTCACCGCTGGAGGGAGCTCGAAGGCAGCGCGCCGGGACTACTCGACGCCCTTGCCAAGGTGCAGGTGCTGCAGGCCAAACTGATCCACAAGCACGACGAGTGCGAGGCAAAGGAAAATAGGATCCACGCTACGGAGGCCGAGTGCGAGAAGCTTCGGAAAAAGCTGGCGCGACTACCCGGCCCTGAGGCAGCGGAGGACTTGGCCCTGTTTCACGAGAACGTGACGAAGCGGGCGGAGCAGGCGGAAGAGATGGGCCAGGAGCTCCGCGGCGTGGAGCTCCACGCAGAGACTCTGGCTGATGAGGTGCAGCAGCTCAGCCGCGAGATACTTGTGGTGAAGCGCAACTACTTTGACGCCAAGGCCAAGTATGACGTGTTGAAGCGCGACCAGGCGGCCTTTCGTCAGACGTGGGGTGGGTCAGTTGGTTTGGTGGGTCACAGCAGGACCCAGCGCGGCAATGCGGCGGATGCAGAGGGTGTGACCGTCTCTGCGTCTGCCACGATGCCGCTAACAGGAGCACGTATTTCGGATGCGACGGAGTGCCGCCCTTCTCGGGGGAACGAATTTGGCGACCACAGTGCGCAGATACGCCTCTCTGCCAGCGCCCGTCGTCCTGATCGGACCGAGCCCTTTCACAAGCAGCGTATCGCACGGGAGGAGGCACTAGCGAAGACCTTGCTGACAGGAGTTCCGGCGCCCAACGTACCGCTGCAAAAGCCGAGGCAGCAGCGGCAGTTCGCCGGCGGAGGGTTCTGCCTTACCCGCCGCTGAAAGGGTCGGGGGGCCACTGTGGAGCACCTGTGGGACACTTCCGCAGAAGCTCATCGATGATCTGTGCGTTGTCTCTCTTTCGTGATGCAAATTCATGTACAGCAACGCCGAGTATGTGATGGCACCGAGAAGTGTGCAAGGGATTTATGATGTATGTGTACCGTATGATGCACGAGCCAGAGGGTGGGGGCAGCAATGCCGGCGGTTTTCCATCCCACGTCTCCCTGCCCTGTTGTTCATACTTGTGTTTGCGGGTATTTCCCTTTTAACGATCGGCGCAGCCCAGCTTCTTCAGCGAGTTGCATCAAATCGGGTACGAGCCGGCCTTGCCTTGTTGGTGTGCGGCAAAACCGCCCCGCATGGCCGTCGTTGTTACTCTGCTGCTAGAGATTCTGCATGGCGGCGCATATCACTACACACACTGCGTGCCTCTTCTCTCTCTCTCCCCCTGGGGAACGAATGCCGTGGTGGGATGGCACTTTCTTTGTTTTCCGTGTCTGTCAGTGAAGCCAGCAACACGCCCTGCTCGTACCACTAATAGAAGGGGTCCAGCCTGCCGCACACCGCGCATGAGAGACCGCCGGTCTGTGCCACATTACGCCGCTCGCGGAACTCCACCAAGGAGGCCCCTCTCCTCATAGTGCGGAGTGTACGCTTCCTGACCCCTGAGGCGAGTGTGAAGGGAAGACGTGAGGGGCATTGGTATCACCTTATTACCCCGCGATGCGGTGTGTAGCGCTTCATTCACAGCTGACGATCTGTGGCCCCTCCCCGCTGTTATCATTCACGCCTGTCTGCTGTAATACCGCGGCCATGGTGCAATGGCGGTGTTTTATGAAGCGCGGAGCCTTGTCTGGTCGCGACGATGTGGTACGGTCGTCATCGGACCGCAAGCCGTCTTCTTGCACAACCACTCAGACGTGCCAAAAGAGCGGCGCCATCTCTGCGTCCCCGTTGGAGAGGGATGCCCGCGGTCCCTTCAGCAACGTGCACGTCAAGATGTTTCCCGTTCGTGCGGCCATAGATATTGGGACAGGGGGCGTTATCTCCCTCTGTGTGGCCCGTGTGGACGCGCCGCACGCCGCGGTGCAGATGCTCATGTACCAGACCCAGCTCCCGCTCTACCTGGAGACAGCAACGCCAATGGGAACCGCTGGCGCGAGCGGCGCCCCTATTACTGCGGATGCCACACAGGAGGGAGTGCTGCCACCTTTTGCGATGAGCGAGCGTACCATAACCGATATTCGGAACAAGATGCGTCTGTTGCATGGTGCCCTGCGCAGAGATGCGTACGAGGGGCTGAGCGAGCGCGCCGCTGTTATCACGTGGCCCCTGTGCGAAGCGTCCAACGCTCTGTCTCTCGCTGCGGAGTTGACGCGTGAGTTCAAGGTCCGCGTACGTGTGCTGGGAAAGGATTTTGCAGTGAGCGGCCTAGTGGGTGCCCCAATGGGCCATGGTGAACTTCGCCGGCCAGTGGCTACTCTATCGTCCGACCGGATGGTGGGCGGTGGGGGGACTCGAGGAACGTCGCACGAAGTCGGCACCGTAGATAGCTTGAAACAACTCATGGCACGGCGGAAACAGTCAAAGAGGCAGCAGAGCGGTCTCCACGCTGGGCCAACATTTACTCAAAATAGCAAGCAGCATCAGCCACAGGATGACGATCGCATTGGGGCTCCAGGGGTCCCTTCCTTTCCCTCGGCCAAGGCTCAGCTCGAGCACCTTGCCTTCCTGGCCCACGCAGCACTCAGTCAATGTGTCGCCCCACAGCGACTACTTGTAATTGCCGAGGACCCCCATCGTGGAGTTCGTCTCATCGGGGCTGACACCACGCCGGAAACGGAGCTGGCCGATCTTCTTACGGCGGCAGCGGGTAACGCTGAGGAGCAAGCGCGGCTGCTGGCCAAGGCACAGTGTAGGGATAGCTGCGATGGGGGCTCCGCCTTTGTTGATGCGAAGTCACCTTTGGATATAACGAGGGATTCCACCATGTGTCCAGGTTTGGTGGAGCACCGTCTGCCGGTGGATGTCATGGATGCCCACCGCCTGTGCATTACCGAGGTGCAGCGTCGCTCGCTGGAGGGCGACGCGATCGCCCACCGCAGTCCTAACCCTGTGCTTCGGCAGGAGTTCAATGCCTTGGCCAACTTACTACGGGACCTCATCCGCCCCACGTTACCGGAATGGGCGAAACGCAAGTCACGACTTGGCGGTGTCATCGCTGGGACAAGCTTTAATGGTGGCTTACTCAATATTGCGGCGCGGGTGGCCCAGCGCACACCCATTTCTCTCGATCACATGAATGTACACGCCGAGCATCACTTCTGCGGCTTGACGGATGTGCTGCTGGCGGAGAACTTTCCAAACCCCGCTCTTGTCTTGCCCAGTGCCGCCTTGTCGTCAGCTCTGTTTCAGGCTCTGGACACGCCTCGCGTGACGTACGTGCCAGAGCTTTCCGTCGCTGCGGCGTTGCTCACGCAACCGACCCTGTGGACGTATGATCAGCGCGATAGTCTGCGCATGCGACTGAGTGGACGTGCATTTCACCAATCAGCCCAGCACCGGACTTTCTCTCGTCCCCACCTTAAAGGGAATCCTACTGCTGCCCCAGACAGTGCGTGGCAGCTCAACGCGCCGTGGAACGACGCATCCAACGCGAACAGTCTGCGAGGCACGTGATAAGTGAGAACAGCACTTCTGAGAGTGATGGAGAGAGACACACGACAGATGGTGGAGTGTGGGGGGGGGGGAAGCGATTTTGATTGCTGTACTTGGCGCCAGTGACGGTAAGGCCATGTATCCACGCAAGACTGTTGCATCGAATGAAGAGGAGATGTAGCTGCCATCAATCCAGCTCCTCAGCGTACATTATGTGCGTGTGTGTGTGGTGGCACTGCATACGAGGTATGGCCAGGCGCATCGTCTGTGGTAACTCCCCATTTGAGTGGAGGCCTTAGGGTTTTTGTAGGCTAACGCCATTTCTATGGCACCTGTAGTTTGCTTCCTCCGCTTGTGTCTCTCTCGCAGTAGCTAGCGCAGCACATCCTTTGGGAGCGGAGCGAAAGAGGTTATGCTTCCCGTGTTGGTAGCCCTTGCTGTGGTGCTGCTGAGCATCATGGCTGGCGTTAGGTGGATGTGGGGCAGAGGTACGCCTGCTGATACCACGGAACGCAACCGAACTATCCATATGGTACAGCCTAACAAGACGAGAGGCGATATGGGGGGCTTAGTGGGCGAGTCCCATGGCAGACAAGCCCGTACTCAACTGGAGCAAGAGTGTGAGGGTGACGATGGGCCGGAAGGCGATGCCAACGATAACAGCTCTTCGACTAAGGGTTTGTCACGTCTTCAACGTCGTAAGCTGGAGAAGGAGCGCGAGAAGGCGGAACGACGCCTGGCGCAGGAGGCTGCGCGTGACGCTCGCCGTGACCGGGACGAGATGGCAGAACGGGAGGAGGCGGAGAGTAAAGAACGTGAGGCGGAGCTGGTGGCCAGAGAGGAGGCGGCTTTGCAGCAGCTGCGTGAGGAGAAGAGAAGAAAGGACGACGAGGAGTACCAGCGATGGGCCGGGGGGATCGGTGTCGAGCAGCGTGGTGAGTTGGGTGATGCTGCCGCTCAGCGTACACACGATGCTGTAGTGGCTTTCCTCACTCGCCGCGCTCAAGAGGCGGATGCCGCCGCGAGCGTAGCTCTCACCGGCACCAAAGGAAGCCCTGGATTCTCTTCCACGGCATCGGATGGTACGACTTCTCCCAGAGGGCTTCAGGTGTTGGTGCTGCAGGATACTGCGCGGGATCACCAAATCACCGTTGAGGCCTTGGTGGCCGTCATCGAGGAGCTCCTCCTCTCGGATACCATAAGTGGTGTCCTTGACGACCGTGGCCGGTTCCTGTTTATTGCCAAGGCGCACTACGCCCAAATTGCCGCGTTCCTGAAGCAGCGGGGGCGCGTCGCACTTCCCGAGCTGGCGCGAGAATGCAACCGCATCATCGCGCAATGAAGCGCCGTTGGCTCTGTACAAAGGAAGATAGTGTGGATAATACCAACGCCCGTACCTGTGGTGCTGACTGGGTAGAACTGCCTGTGTGCTGCTCATGCCCCGTGCTACCTTCGTACAGTGACACGACTCAATAATGAAGGGAGGACAGGATGAACCGAAATGAGACCTGGTTGTGATAGGTATGCGCTCCGGGTTGGGGGGGGGTATGCCATACCGCGCTACTGCGTTAGTACTGGCCTTCTTCCTGCCGTTTTATGTTGCTTGCTGGTGCTGGGTAGTTGTGGTGCGTGCACAGGGTCACGTGACAATAAATCGTAAAGGGAAGTCGTCGTGGCTGCGGTCTTGTTCTGTACCGCCACAGGGCGGTCTTTACGTTGCATTTATTCGTGTGGTACATCGAATTTATTTTTCCTCTCTACTTGCTTCCCGCTCTCCTGAAGTTCGGTGACTCTCCCTCCTCAGGCCTCGTTACCTGAAGGGTGACTCGTACTGCAGAGACGTCCCAGACGACACTTACACGAATCATCGTTGGGTGAGACCCATCACCACACACCGCAAAAGGCACAAGCAACACACCGGGAGGGAGGGGAAGGTGTGCACAAGGATTCATCAGATCGGAGAAGAGCGTTGTTCTACAGGGCGTTATTACGTGTGCGAAAGTAAATATATATATATATATATATATATTTGTATTCGAAGGGGGCGGTGGGCGCGCGTGGTGAGGATCACCAAGCGTACCTACAGGTGAATTCAGGCTTACCTGTGCTTGGGTGCATAGCTGCGGCTTACCCATTCACCAGTCCTGGGCAGAGACAGGAGGACACGAAACTGGAGGGGTGGGGTGGGCGGTGCCCCGTGGATAGTAAACTGCGAAAGGTACGGACCTCAGCGTAGGAGCAAGGGGCGCTGGCGAGATGGATGGGGAGCACGCCCCTTCACCACAGGTGGGTGCGGCGGTTGCCCTGGGCCCCGCTGTACGGAAGGCTACGGTGGAGGAACAGGCATTGCCGGGTGCTGACGGTCTTTTCACAAATGGCCATTCATACCAGGCGGCCACGCCACCCATCATGGAGAGCACCTCAGGGGGAAGCAGCACCTCCACAGAGCTGGGGGAAGACCTTACAGAAAGGGACTTCTCGCTGCCGGTATCTCGTGCGGCAGAGCAGGAGAATGCAGCAGCAGCAGCCGACGTATCCACTGATTCGGTGGTGGAGGAGTCTTCCGTGAACGAGTTGCCTTGTGAGGCCAGCGCTGCAAGTCTGTTGCCTGGCTCTCCCATTGCTCACCGTGCCGTACGAGGCCCCCCTCCAGAGCTAATGGACATGACGAGACTGACCCTTTCGCCTGCGGACATCAACGGTGAAGAGCGGCTGGACCATGATGCCGACAACGGGACGCTAGCAGAAGGACACCAATATTCTAATTGCCGGCCGCCTTTGGCGGTGGTGGTTGACCTGGATGGCCAACAGGAGCCGTCAAGATCGTTGCAAGACTCGATGAGCCTTCCCGCGATCACGCTGCTCGGCGTACATGACGACTTGCGACGGAAGCGTATCAAGAAGGTGAGCAATTACATCCTCGGCCCGCTGCTTGGTGAAGGCGCCTATGGCGTGGTTCGCGATGCGATTAGCATTTCTGGTTCTCTCACTGCCTCTACGGGTTATCTGCCGGCAAAGAGGGACGCAGAACAGTCGAATGGCAAGCCGTGCTTCGAGCGGTGCGCGGTCAAGATGATTGCGCTCCCACAAAGCGGTGCATTGGCGCGGACCTCGCCACTGACAGGGGTTGTCTCTAGTGCCGGGCTGCAGTTTTCGTCGTTTGGCTCTCGCGATTCCCGTTCGCGCCAGACGATCGAGTCTGAACTGTACAACCTTCAGCGGTTCCACAGTGCGTACCTCATCCGCGCTCATGACATCTTCTCCCGCTACGGCAAAGTTTACGTGGCGCTGCCCATCGCACTCTGCAGCCTTGAGCAGCTCATCTCAAAGTGTGAGGGAAGTGCATGGGGGGCACAGACGAAGCGATATGCCTCCCGCCGCAGCGTCTACCGCGACGTGGACGACGCGGGCGAGGATGCCCAAGCCTCCAGTGCGGTATTACCCGCCGTGTATGTGAGGCCCCTTCCCCGCCGTCTGGGGCATGATCTGCCTACCGATACGCGAGCGGCGTGGGACGGACCGGCGGCTGGCGGGGTGGTCGTCGTTGGCGATGGTGGAGCCTCAGCAAGTTCCTCACAAGCTGAGGAAAGCGACCCTTATTGGAGTTCCGAATCGGCGTCCTCGCACACGGTCACCTTGGCTGGGTCCCCGCCGCTGTATGGTTCGTCGGCGATCATGATGCATCACGGTGGGTCGTTACCGCTCTTAATGCCCGAGAGCCGTCGCTACCCGATCTTCTCCCCCGTTCTCATCAAAGGCATTTTTTTTCAGATCATCTCGGGCGTCGCATACCTTCACGCACAGCGCATCGCCCACAATGATCTGAAGCCATCCAATGTCCTGCTCTTTGGTGACGGCACGGTGAAGCTGACGGACCTAGGCAGTGTGGGGGAGTCCTTCAACGATCGAGGCACTCCTCTGTATGCCTCGCCGGAGCTGTGCGCACGCTTCTACGTCGCCGCAGCACCGGGAAATGCGGTGCACACGGATAACGAAGGACCGCAGGAGTCCATTGACGCTCGGGCGAACGATATGTGGTGCTGCGGCATGCTGCTGTACAACCTCATCACTGGCTTACCAGGGCCCCTCCCTGTGCACCAATTCTACAGGAAGAACGTGTGTGGGAGGGGCCTTTCGATAGACGGCATGACACCAGCGATGCCCACCTCCCAAGTCCCAGGTGGCCCGGTCACACGCTATCAGCTGTACCGCGAGATTGCGTTACAGAAGACCAACGTCAACTTTGCCGACATCCCGGATATGGCACCTGATGCCACCGCTGCGGGCATGGATGGTGGTGACGAGGCGGATGCCAGTGGCCCGTACGGATACCCGGCAAGCAGCGTGCGGGACCTCCTGTCACGGCTTTTTGAGCTCGACCCTACGAAACGCATTACCGCGATGGAGGCACTTGCCCACCCGTGGGTACGCATGACCTTCAAGCCCCCAAGGAAGACCAAGGGATCCTCGAGTCGGCCACCGTCAGCGAAGGCGGTGGAGGAGGCGGTGCAGCGCGACGTAGCGAGGCGGGTGCTGCAGACGCAACCGGTGCGGGAGATGATAGAGATGGACAACAAACGTCACCTCCAGTTTGTAGCGGACTGTTGCCACACCCTGGGGGTGCCGCTGCCACCAGAGATTTTATGCATGCCATCACGAGAGCCGTTCGCCGATGAACAGGCGCCGCGCCGAAGCATACCCCCGCCGCCCGCTGCGGCCTCTAACGGCGTGGTGACAGGGACGGTAGTCCAATGCGGCATCCCAGCACGCATGCCGGCGGGGTGTGTCGACCAGGATCTGTTCCTTCCTCGCTCCGAGGCAGACTACTACCAAACAAAGAGCGGGAAGACGGAGTTTGATGTGCAGGAGCTGCGGAGCTGCCCGCTGAAGGTTCGCCAAATGCAGGAGTACCTTCGCAATGTCGTGCTCATCAAGTGCGGCTATCGCACAGAACGAGACCCCGCATACGATGCCACGAGCACCTCTCGGATGCGCTCTGCTGGACTCCCAACGCCGTCGAGCCGACCTTTGACAGCCTCCCCTGCAGTGGGCCCAGCGGTGGTGATACATCCCGGTGCAAGTGGGAGGAGAGTGGGTTCACCTTCCACCGCGTCTGTGGAGCGGCGTCGCTCAGCAAGCTCCTCGGAGCGCGACCTAGCCAACATTCCCGTCGTGCCCACCAGTGGAGGTGGCCGCTCCGAAATGCGCTCACGCATCTTCCGCTCCAACAGTCACAGGGCGCCGCATGAGGAGAGCGAGGACTCCACTGTCCTTACTGAACCCACTCTGCGAGAGAGTTCCAAGTGCTTCTGTGGGCTGATGTAAGCGCTACTTAAAGGATAAGTCATTGACGCGGATGGAGCGACAATACGGGCCGACTTTGTCCTCCTTCCACAGTGAGCGTACTTAACCCTGGCACCACGATAAGGTAACCGGCTACACCAGTGATATATATATATATATATATATATATATATATATCTACTTCCGTGTGCCGCCCCGTTCACTTGCAGTTTTGTTTTTGTCTCTCGTAGTATCTGCAGCAAAAATGGATGGTGCAACCATTTCCGTTGTAAAGACCCCTGAGCTGCACATGCACCGCTCTTTTCGTCAGGGTTGATCCTCGGTGTTGTAGACCTTCATTAGCGCGTGAATGACTGGCCGAGGAAGCTCTCATCTGCGTATGTAACGCTGTGCGCACGGGCGGACGCTCGTGGTCCGAGAGTGGAAGCAAGGTGCACACATCATCACCGTGCGCTGAAACTGAATGAGATCCGCTTGACGTAAGGTTGTGCGCGCCGTGTACAGCAGTTTGAGACTGATTGACTGCGCGGGCAAGTGCGAGCATGGAATGATACCGCGGAGCTGAATCATGCCACTCAGTAATGGTGTGCCGCTGCTGTTCCCGTCAACCTTGAGAGTGTAGGGGAGGAGTGAGAAGTTGTGATTTGATGGGTGCACGTGTGTGTTGCAGAGCTACGCCCGGTGCGATAGTTTTCCTTCGAGCTGTCAAAGTGGTTTCACTAAAATGTCATCCTGGCTAAGTCCTCTCACCCAAGCAAGGAAAGAGAGAGAGAGGTGAAAAGCGTGAGTATGTCTTGGACGTCTATGGTAGTTGTGCGTTTCCGTGTGGTGCTGCGGTTGCCCTTCTTGGGTGTGGTGCATCACGATCGCCCGCTTTACCCCAACTCTACGCCTCGCTCTCCCCCTCCTTCACCGCTTGAACATATGTCAAAACCAATACCCTCCTGCAAGACGGACTGGAGAGCCTGGTCCATATCGCCCTTGCTAGTCTTTGTACACGGTGTTGTTGGAACGTCATCTTTGGGCATCTGCTGTGTGAGCTAACTCCAACTCTATTTTTGTAGGTCGGCCCAGCTACGCCACGCCGCACTGCAGTCACTCCCCAACATTCTCTCGTATTCAACACCCATCCCACTGCCCATATTGAAGACCGGTGGAACCGGCGCGACGTGCTCCTTACCATGACACGTGAGCCACAGATGGGCAATACCGCCTACCACGTTGATGTGAACTTGTCCGGCGATGGCCAACCGCTCATTGACCATCGTTCCAGAGTTCCTGTCCCCCAACATGGCGTCAATGACGTGATGGCTTGCGCTCTTGGAAAGGAGGAGGACGTGTGTGGGGAGCCCGCAGCCGCTCCGGCCTCTGATCGTACAACATCGGTGGAAGTCTGTGCGTGCTGTGGACATGGCAGCCGGCCCGTGGCGGTCCCCAACCAGCGTATTGGAACGCCGACCCCGCTAGGTCTATATGCATTTGGTATCACCACCGTTCTTTACAATGTGCACACGGCAAAGATTTGTCCACTGAACATGGCGACGGTCGGCCTCGTGCTGATCTATGGTGGCGCCGTGCAAGTCCTATGCGGGTTCTTGGAGCTGATTAACCACAACAGCTTTGGCTGCACCATCACCGCGACCTTTGGCGCTTTCTGGATGGCGACGGCGATGCTCTTTCTGTGGCCGGCGAATGAGAACGTGGCGGGGTTGGCCGAGCCGAACTACAACGGTGGTTTCTTTCTGCTGTGGACGGTATTTGTCGTGTCCCTGCTGTTGTCTGCCTTCCGCCAGCCGTTGTCCATCATCGCCCTTCTGGGGCTCGTGGTGATTAACTTTGCTCTGCAGAGTATCTCGTTTTTCACAGAGAACGACTCTATCATGCGTGTGGCGGGGTATGAGGGCATACTGGTGGGGTCCCTCGCAGTGTACCTCGGTGCGGCCTTCACGATGCGTGAGAACTACGAGCGCTCCGTCCTGCCCATTCTTTTCCACGAGAACTTTGGGAATATCCGGTGGTAATCATCGGCCTCCCTCAGACAGTCCCGTCATGGGAACGAGGGACGAGGTGGGCAGGTAGCGGCGGTGTGTGTGTGTGTGCGGGAGCAAGCGCTAGGGCACAGTATTGGCATCGTCGTTTGTGATAAAGCACGACTTCCTCGTGGACATAACAATGCGATGTCAATGGAGGAGGAGGAATCTGCCGAAGCGGTGGAAGAGGGGAGCGGTCAAAGAAGTCTGGACATCCTCCGGTGTCACAGTGATTTCATCGGTTTGAAGTAGGGTGAGCGTCATGATGATTCATGCTAACAGGAAGGTGAGGTGGCGGGTGGGGTGATCTGTCAGTCATGGGTATCGATATCGTGTCACCAGGAGGGGGGCGATGGGGGCCAAGGTACCTTGTGGCGGATTGCATCAGGGGAACCCCCTCACTCATCACATCCAACAACAGACATCTATATATTCAATACACTTGGGTGTGTGACTGCTTGTAGGTATGACTGTGTGATTGGGCCTAGACAAACAGATATACTGAGAGTGGCCAAGAACGCTAATGTTTGCGCTACCATATAGTGCGCGTGAGCACGAATCGCCTCATGATACGGTGTACGGATAAACTGTCCAACACGTGTTCCAGCAATAATAGGATACACTCGAAGTGCCTAGCATATCGTCGGAGTGAAGTCATAATAAATGGTTTGCAAAAGAGTACTTGCTTTTTCGTCAGTGTGAGTTTAACCTGAACGTGATACACCCTACTGCCTCCATTCGTGCTCTGGATATGGCGAATGAGAGAGTAGCGCCTGCCCCGCTGAGTCGCTTCCTCCCCTCATCTGCGGTGGACCGTGTCCTTCGGGGTGGCTTTCGTCGGCATTCCACTGCGCGCCACGAAGAATGGGTCCAGGGTTCTGCTCGATACCCCCGCTGGGGAGCAAGCGAAGAAGTCTCTCAGTGACGGGTGTGTAGCACGTGCAGATGTGCTGTCTTTGATCCACGTTCACCTGAGAGCGCCAGTGAAAAGGTTTGCTCTTTCTCTGGTAGCCGTCAGCCTCAGTCCGTTAGGGCCGGGAGTAGTGCTGGCGCTTGGCTTCCCCCGCGACGGGGTACTGGACCCTGGCACACCACGGTGAGGTGGCCGGCATCACCAGGGGGCGGTGCGTCGTGTGTACGTGAAGCATTAGTAGGGAGGGCTGCTCCTTAAGTGTCGCCAGAGCGAGCGAGTGCGAAGCCGATGCGTAACTGTGCTTGGGAGCCTCTGCGGGCGACCGAGAATGGCCTTCCCTCGTTCTTGTTCTTACTCCCCCCCTCCCCCCGTAAGCCATCATTGTCTGTACCTATGTCTCCCAGAAATCTCCCAAAGCTGCTCATCGCCCTAGCTTACCAAACAGCTCTCATTTTTTGCTGATGAACCCTGATACAGCACACATTGACTCACGCGGAAGCACCGTGCCAGCTTATTGCTTATTCCAGGGTATGTAGGTGCTGGCTATTGTCCTACCGTCTGGGTGGCGATGAGTACGTAGTCCAGCGTGCGCTTGTTGGCACGCAGTGTCTGTTCGTAAAAGTATCTGCCAGAGCGAATCGTTCCTTCAAGTGGATGCACGGGTAGACTATTTGGGTTTTCACACGACGATGCAGCTAGTGGGATGAAGGATGAGCGTGCGGGCGTGTCCATACACTCTCCGATGGTGAGAAAGCTCTACGTTATGGGGTGTCAGCAGGATTCTGCACACCCGCTCCGTGAGCCCCACCAACGTGCAGCTACACTCTACTGAACGCGCACGGTCGCTACTGTTCTGCCCTGCCAGAGCGGGCCTCGTCTACGTGTTCAGGCACTGCGCCACTGGGGGAGGGACTTCTTGTGTTCGTGCTGGTGTAGCCCCCAGACGGAACGTGTATATATGGTGCCCTTGTGTAATGATAAGTAGATATTCTTCGCGTATCTCAGGATGGGAGGTGAGGGGATGACACCGACAATACTTGCGGTGCCAATGTCAGTGATGTGGCCCTTCTATGCGTTCCTCAGAGACACCTCTTGTGTCCCAAATAAGGATGATCATTCCTACTACCGGTATTTCTTTGGTCCCCAGCGGAGGTGCTGGCGGGGGGGGGGAGTTCTACTGAGGGTGCGGCGCCAGCCACCACACGAGCGGTGCTGTGCCTAGATTGATTCGTGTATGCTCATATACAGATGCCTGCGAGGAATGTCCCACAGTGTGTGGCGATCACTACCGTTAGACACAACAGATTGTGACCACATCTTCTATCCATCTCCCCCTTCCCCTTGGTGGCCTGCAACAACCTAGCGATCTTAAGAACATCATTCCATCGGCTATATCCACCTCACGCCACTCTCGTCTACGCTTATAAGAAAAACAACAACAACGCAGCGTAGAACGTAGTACACAAGGCTGAAAACGACAAGTCAAGGAGACCTGTAGACCTTAACTGATAAAACGCCGCCCGCGGTGGCACCACCCAGCTCCAGAATCCACTCCCACCCCCAGTCATGTACATCGTACCGCCAGCAAACGTTCTATCCCCACACGGCCACGAAGTGGTTGATTCACAACCCCAAGTGGATCACGAACCCGTCGATGGCGAAGGAAACGGGGTTGGAACTCCTCGTGACGACTACCACCGCGCAAATGGTGTCAGTCAGGGACAGGAGCCGTACCCGGCCAGAACATCGTGGATGCCACGTGCCCCACATCCTCAGGCTCAACGTGAGACCGACACACCTTCGACTGTTACACGCCGACACTACACCGGAGAGGACGCTTATGTCAATACGAGCGACTGCAGCACCCATTCCCGTGAGAAACCAACGATACGCCAGATGGAGGCACAGTTGCTTACCAATCTGTTGAAA
>JAIZPF010000055.1:66045-88205 GCA_020509355.1 Blechomonas ayalai | reverse complement strand
CGGCCCTGTATCTGGCCTTTGCGGAGGTGCTGAATGAGGTGTGGGGCTTTGTGGCGTTACCCCTTGGATCACTCAAGGGGTCCAGGATTAATGCATGGATAGACCTACGCGGAAAGCGTGAACTGGAAGGAGAGTGATCTCGGGCGTGTGTAGGCGGGGCAGATGGACGACGGGCGTGATGGGGCACAGGCAGCTTGCCTGACCCTTCCGCTGTCCGGTGCCTTGGCTCGCCAGCGCGCTGAAGTGGAGAGAGGCCCACGTGTGTGCGTCGGCTGCCCTCGTTGGAACGGATGCTCGCTGCGTAGCTCCTCGACCGCCGCCTTACTGTAACAGACCTCACCAGGCCTCCGTTGGGATACCTCCGGCTAGGGAGGGGCAACCATAAGGTGCCCAATGAAGGAACATGATAGCCTCAAATCAGGTAGCTGGGTGGAGCGAGCCAGAGAACTTTGACAGATTTGAATTGTCTTGTATGGTTTGTGCTTATTTTCGTGAACCAATTGTGAAGCATGACCTTGTGAGTGGATCAAATAACGGCTGGGGGACAGTCTTTCCTTGGCTCGGCTTCCGTTGCGTTATTTATCGTCTCCGCGCATAGGCGCAGCTCCAAGGGGAAGGTGCAGCTGGCAGAGGCACGAAAGGAGGGTGTGGTGGTGTTACCGCAGGATGGGTGAGTGTCTGCGCCGCTATAGTGGTTCCAAAGTTGTGGTATCCGTGACTTGTTGGGGGGTGTACAACGGGAGGTGGGGTGGGTATTCTGTTCTTTGAATTGGTTTTTCTTCTCTTAGCGTTCCTCCCTCTTCATCCGCCGCATTGTTTCTTTTTGTGTACGTGTAACGTGTTATTGGATTCCACTTCTAGAATGAAATTGTAGGCCGGGGGGTATGTATTCACCTTACGAGTTTGCACTTGTGCTCCATCCATTGTTGTTCTGTCGGCAGGGAGAAAAAAAACAAAAAACGAAGACGAACTCGAAAACGTTTGAAGCTATGGACGCAACTGTTGTAGTTGTTTTCTTTTCTTTTCTTGATGAGTCAAAGACGGTGCAAAGAGGATGGTGGCACAGCGAAGGAAACGAGAGATCAGGTGCGACGAATGTTTCCCGGTGAGATGGTGTCATTCCGTTCGGGGGGTGGGGTGGGCTGCCCTTGGGACTGGTGCCCACTTCCTGCATGTTGAGTTTGCTACTGCGTTACTGACGGATCCCTCTTGCCTGTCTTTTTTCCCTCTTCATGATGACCGGTGGGTAGGTAGGCAGTTTCTCTCTAGTACGTCGACGAAAAGGTTTTGCTTCCGTCGTAGTTGACGCGTAATTTCTTTGGGTTGAGTCCAAAAGGCCAAATCTGGTGAAGTATTGATATTAGGCGTTAACAGGGCAATATTTGTGTTTGTGCTTCCTTTTGTCGTATTAACATTGTCTAACTCTCTCTTTCACTCTAGTTTCTCCTGTGACGGGCCATAAGAGATTCCCTTGGTAGGGCCGTGGTCACGCGTTGCAGTTGCGTTGGTGGTTTTGTTTTCCTTCTCGTTTCATTATTGGCTTGGTTCCTCATTTTTTCAGAGTGTGTCCGACACGATCGGCGGATTGCCAGGGAACTGGAACGCAAATTGTTTTTCTTAATTCGATAAGTTGGTGCGCTCTCTTGTAGGGGTCGTGTGCGCCTTGCTTCTCTTCGTTTCTAGCTGTGTGTAGGATCACGTTTCCGGAACGGGCTACAGCCACTAAGGACGGACAGGTTCGTTCGAACTGACCTTGACTTTGTGATCTTTATTGCATAGCACACCCCAGTACCCTTCTCCATCTGGAGACGCCTGGAGGGTGGCCATACGCGCAGCTCGTGCATTGAGTCGTGTGTGTTGTCCGACGTGGTGCACGGAATCACTTGCACTTGCCTGGGAGGTGGTGATCGATACGACATGGCGACCCTTTCAGACGACCGTGTGGGAACGTCAGCGGCTGAGGCACCCAGCCTTATGGAAGCAATGGGGAGCCGCCCACTGGATAACGTCACCTCCAACGCGCTGCAGAAGAGTCCTGAGCCTGCGGAGGTTGAGCCGCTGGCGCCTGTGGGGGGGGCGCTCTGCAGGGATGGCAGCGAGGCTGACGCCCAGACGCGCCCACTCTCCGAGTTACGCAGTGATCCGTGGCGCTTCGCCGTTGCGCTGATCTTCTGCATGTTGTCGTTCTCCAACGCGATGCAGTGGACGACCTTTTCTCCTATTTATGATGAAGTACGGGATTACTTCCACATGAACACGACCCAGATCAACTTCCTGTCGACGACGTACGTCATCTCCTACGTGCTCATCGTTTTCTTGAGCTGCAAGTTGTACGAGGCCACAGGAATTAAAATGGGTGTGCTCGTGGCCGCCGTGGCCAACACGCTCGGCGCGGCGTTAAAGCTGGTCGCCCTGTACGCATGGCCGAATCCCGTTCTCCTCTTCATCGCGCAGGTGATTAACTCGTTCACGGAGGTCTTGACCATTGCGACACCGCCGCTGATTGCTAATCGTTGGTTTCCCGAGGGGGAGCGTGTCGTGGCGAGTACCATCATGGCATCCGCGCTGAACTTCGGCTGCGGTGTTGGCGTGCTGCTGCCCACGTTTTTTGTGACCCCTGAGAAGAACACAACGAGGCATTTCGGCAATCTATTTTGGTTTCAGTTCGGCCTTTGCGCTGCCGTGCTCGTTGCGACGATCTTTGCGTTTCCGAAGAAGCCGCGGTTCAACGCCAGTCACGTTGCCGCCCGGCAACAGGGGAAGGAAGAGGAGCGACTACGTAAACTGCGTGCGGTGCTTCACCAGTCGGACACATCCACGCAGGAGGAGGCGGTGGACAGCAACGGTCTCTCCAATCAACCTGATGGCTATCACGATGGAGGTCTTATCACTCCCGCGCATCTTCATGCTGAGGACTCCCTGGGCGACGTGGACGATCACAAGGAAGCACCGGAGGTGGAGCCGGTCAATGTCTTTTCGGTGTTACTCGACTGTGTTCGTGAGTTTCGGAAGAACTTCTCGTTCATCTGCCTCGCCGTCGGCTCCGCGGCGGAGCTTGGGCTCATCTGGTCTGTAGCCATTGTTTTACCACAGATGCTCACGCCCTATGGCGTGAGCGAGTCACTCTCCGGCTGGATCGGGTTCCTTAACCTCGTCCTTGGCACCATCGTGTGCCCCTTCTGTATGCCGCTGGTGGATCGCTTCGGCCGGCGGTATAAACTTATTCTGTGCTCCTTGGCGGTGGTGCTCGCCCTGACCATGCTCTTGCTCACCCTGCTGCTCCACTTCAGGCCCGCGGGGTCTGTGGATAACCGCTACTGTGTTATTGTTGCGTTTGTGCTGTGGGGCGGCGTGGCTGGCCTGTGTCTGAATTTCATGATGCCGTTGATGTTCGAGTATGTCGTCGAGCTGACCTTCCCTATGTCTGAGAGCACCTCCGCACCGGTATTGACATGGGCGGCCTGCCTGGCCAATCTGGTGATTGCCCTCATCTTCGGTGCTGTCCTGACGGACAACCCGACTGTAGAGAAGTCTCTTAACGTGTTCATCGGCTCGACCGTGGTAACGGTCGTCGGGGCCATCGCACTGTGTCTTACCAAGCCGATGCACAAGCGGCAGGACTATGAGCTGCAGAAACGGGAAGAGGTAGCCCGGGAGGAGCAACGGCTGCTTGCGGGCGAGGACTGCCACAACGATTACATCTCGCACCCAAACGCTTTACCGGGTTCTCTGTCTTCAGACGTGAAGGTTGAGTTCACTCGGTGAGTCGAGCCACAGATGGCGAGCAGGGCAACGTGCCGCTCACTCAAAGAAGGACACCACAAGGCTTTTGAGGATACTGTCTGGCAGCGCTTGCAGTGACAACCTGGTAGGCCCCTAGCTGGCCTGCAGGCATAAATGGCCCCACTACCCGCGGAGTTCGCGAGAGCGAGAGAGACGGTAGGAAGTGCAGCCGCGTTTTGTGAAAAGGCCAAGTACGGATGGCCAAGTCATGCAAACCATGGTATGGGCCAGAGGGTGTACCTTTGCGCTTCCATGAGGTTCGCAAGACGCTTTTATTCAGATCTGAACCCCCACCCCCTTCCCACTACCACCCGGTGTGGCACCTCCATTATGAAAGGATAATGGGCACAGACATGGACTGCCGTATTGAGGGGGTGACAACACCACCGTGGCTCCCTCCAGGCTGCTGAAGGGACCGAGCACACGAGGTTGGACGTCCTTACCCTAACACACCGACAGCTCCTTCTCTTGTACTTTTGTCTGCATACGTGTGCCACTCCTTTCCATATCGCGACGGCATCGGTGGGGGTCTGTGGTAAAGGGCATTTGGTGGGTTCAGTGGCTTCCTTCCCTGTCTTCCGGTGGGGTTCTGCCTCAGTGGGCGGCATCCTATCCGGTGTGAATGATGATGCCGTAAAGTCGCCCTTACCTAGGACGTATTCGGGCCATCCGCACAACGGAACGTTTTTATTACAACGGTATTACATTGGAGCATGCATACATTTTTAAAAAAACGATGCGGCGATGAATATTATACGCAATCCGGGCAAACTTGATTCGTCAGCTCGTGAGCTGTGATGTGCCGTGCATGGCTTCCTTTGAACTGCTTCACTGGTACTGATTCTTTTGCTTTCCAGCATCCGCTCATGCGTTTTCATATGGTTGCTGCGTTAAAGGAGTCGTGATGGGGTCCCACCTGCCAGTAAGGGGACCTCATTTACTTTGGGTTTTAATGCGGAGTTTACGTCAGCCGTATGCAGAGGGCTGTTTTGACATACGTGTCTTTGTGTCAGTACGTCATGGAACCGTATGCCCATGCGGCTGCTCGATATGAGATGGTTGGAACTCATGTGTCTCGCTGCCACATAGGCACAGGGCTATGTCCTTGAGCGTTGAGGTTGGCTGTGGACAAAATAAAAATGTGGGGCCTGGCGTACGTGTTTTGACTTATCTTTTCGTAGCACCGGTAAAGCTATATATTCGTACATACGTGATCCTAAAGTGTTTGGAGCGGGAGGGAGGGAACGTACTCTATTGCCCTACTGCTTATCGTGGTTAGCTAGTAAGAACAAGGGAGAACTGGGGGCACTACAGCCAGGTGTTTGGACGTCACCCGATGTCGGGGATTCCTATGTAGCGATTACTTTCTGTCCCGCATCGCAGGCTTACGTACGATAAGAGCGGGCAGGCAAGAAATAAAGAAGGTGTTCAGCAGGGGTAGTGAGGGCAGGGACGTGTGTGTATGGACGGTCTTCTCAGCCCACCCTCTTGGCAGTCGTCCCCCTTATCAGACAACGCTGGACACGCGTCATACACAGCCATGTCTCTCCCGTATGGTGTGCTTCATATCTTATCCACTTTATTTTTGCGGACACTAGCGGAAAGAAAGTGGGAGGGGGACTGTCTTGATGTGTGCCACGTTTGCCGTCGGGTGGGTGAATAGCTCGCGGCCCTGCTGATTCTTTGTTGTTTCTAGCACTCCTCTCTGAGCCCCGCAGTACAGAGCAATCCCGGCAGACCATCACTCCAGTGCATAGGGTGTGAACGGTGGATTGCTGTGCCAACGATGTGTCCTTTGTCCTGTCCTCGATGTTTCTACTTGTCCTATGCTTTCATTTTCTATCCCGCTTGTTTGTAGACGTCCAGCGGAGAGGAGTGCGCTCTCCCCCCCTCTCTCCACGGCGTGTGTCGCACCACGCGCCATCACGCATATTTCCATCCCCATAACTGCTGTAGAGCGAGGGAGGCCCATTCACAAGAGTTTCTACGGCATTTGTGAGCATCTTTTCTGTCATACGTGATCTGAAGGCTCGGGCGTGTGGGACTTGGGCATGCCACGCGCTCTCCCTTCACTGTATCCACGGCCGTACCGCCACCACATTCAGATCTTGCCTCATCAGCCGCCCCCCGTAGAGCACCTACTGCATAGCGAAGTGGCAGCCCATGGAGGGGAGAAGGAGACGATCTACATACAGGGGTTGCAGGAGGGGACCTCCTCCCCTGCACCCCCTTCCTGCAACATGTTGCACGCGCCCACCGCTGAACGAGCCAACGAGGAGGAGGATGAGATGTTCATCGAAGGGCACTTGACACAAGTACTGCCTTTGCCAACGGTGGTGGTGGACGATCACGGGCAGTGGCCCAATGCGGTGCTGGCGTCTCTGATCCCGGCGAGTAGCAGCTGGCAGATTGATTCCGAAGAAGTCGAGGTTGATCTACTGCCGAGGGGAGTCACGACATTGACCTCCCTCACGGCTGTACAGCCACTTGGTGGAACGCTTTGCCGTAGTGGTCAGGGGGCCTCACACCACGAAGTCCCTGTCAGTGCACTTTCTCCTCCGTCGGTCGGCTGCACCGTGTATATACCTTTTCCACTGTCGTTTTCGCTAGCGCCGACAACAGAGGCACCGCAAGTCTCCAGTCTGCTGGGAGACATGTACCATATTCTGGGACATCCTGGGGGGAGCACGATGGACAGACAACAGAGGGGCCTGGGGGCCGCAGAGGCAGTGCCAGTGCGACGTCTGTGGGTGAGATCGGAGGCGGCCCAACAACGCACCACGGCCCGCACCGTGTCGCCTGGACGTCACGATGTGGACGCCCTTCCAGTAGAGGAGCGCTATGCTACAGTACTGCCGGACGCAGCAAACTTATTTACCCCAACCATGCGGCGCCAGGATTGGTCTGGAGTGCCGCTTCCCCACAACCCCTTTCAGCACGACAATGGTGCCATCATGGGGAATCGGGACGAGCGCACCCGGGCGGACGATGGGCTTCCGCACGGCCCGACAGTAGCCCATAGCGACCCATCACGTCGTAGGGAGGTCGTCTTCCGCTATGAAATTCTGCGGCTTCCCTGTAGGTTGTACGCCAACACATGCAGGCCGCTGGGTGCGAGTGTTGAAACGGTTCGAGCCCGAGCACAAGGCAAAGGGGGGGCCTCTGACTTCTGCGAAGACGCTGGCGGCGCGGCGTGTGACCCGCGCGGGTGTCATTCTACTGTGACGCTGGCAGATGACGAGGAGGAAGCGGCGACGGTGACGAGAGCCTTTGATGGAAACTGCACAGCAGCCCTTCCCACACGTTTTGAGTACAGCGAAAGGATGCAGAGCAGCGCCACAGCACAGGAAGGAGCGGCCGAGAACCCTTTCTCTTCCGCCCACGAGGGCAGCGACGATGGTTCCTCTCTGCGGCTGTCGTTGGCTACGTTGTTGCAGTGGTGTCGCCTTCCACCGTCTGTGGAACAAGACCTGCTGCAGCTTCTCCAGAATCATGCTGACGCACAGTTGGCAGCGGGTGTGATGGCACCCCCTACCGCCGCTGCGGGGCTGCGTAGGGGAGCAAGTGTCAGGGGCGAAGGAGCGTTGTGGATCACAGATACCAAGGACAAGCCTCAAGATGACGGCGCGTTGACCATCAGTCGCATCCCACCGTTTTGGGTAGCTGCCTTTGCCCACACGCAGCCCCTTCACGCCAGAGCGACCACCTATGCCAGTGAGAGGCATGCACAGCAGCAACGAGAGGGAATGCAGTGTTTTGCGGCGTCCCCGATGCCGTGGCCCACATGGGTACCTGGCCAGGAGTACAGCTACGCTATTCTGCAAGCACTTGTCGTCGCCGCGCTGGCGTTTATTGGCGACCTTGCAGCAGTGGCGAACCACACGAGAGACTTCGTAACGTCTATGTCCATCACTACGGATGGTGATCAACGCTCCTCCGCCCTCTTGAATTCGTGTGTGGCGTACGTGACAGCGTCTCGTCGACTGTTTGGCTCCGGGGCACAAGAGCACCTTCTCAGGCTGGTCCGTGAGCGACTCCCCTTTCCCGTGAGCCGTTCTGATCTCCTGCGCTACCCACTCACGGCTTCTCTGGCGGCTTCCAATAGCATCAGTGGCGCCGATTCGCCAAGATGGGCATTTCCTGCTTGCCTCCTGTCTAGGCGGCGTACCCGCGATGGGTGCCATGGTGTCAGCGAAGGGGCGACAGTGAGGACGGTGCCGAGCCCCGGGTCTATCGATGGTACCATGCCGTCTCTCATTGATGTGGTGCACTACCTGGCCTTCGAGTTGATGGGGCGCCTCTTCCCTGCGGTTGGCGCAGGTCTAGAAGAGATGTTCCAGCACACTGGGCTCACGCCCTTTTTTCGCTCCACCGCGTGCTTCTCGCCACCGCCCGCGCTTGCTTCGCGTGTGCGGGAGTGTTTGCATCTATTCTCGCACGGTCTCGTTCGCTGGCGGTACTGGGCAGACACGTACCGACCTCCGGCATCACAGGGCCCGGGCTGCTTACCCTTTGGCAACTGTGCCCCTCCGTGGTGCCGGTGTAAGGGCATGGTGGAGGCCGCTTGTAGCTGCTGTCCTCGCCACAGCTCCCGTAACATGGCGGCGCCTCCAATACATAATCGGTTCAATGCAGCTCCTTTATCTGTGATGATATCGTACTGCACGAGCCAGGCGTTGCGCTGGATCGTCCGTACACCATGTCCCGCTGCTCACTCCACAGAGAGAGAGGAGTTGGTGCAACTGGCGTTCTTCCTGCATGTGCTGCCTTCGCTGCACACGTACTGCCTCCGATCCCAAGAGGTGACGGCTGTTCTGCACCGGCTGCTGCAAGAGATGCAGACACACTTGTGGGAGGGCAACACATATGACAGTGGAGCAGCTGCGACTGTCCGTGCTTCGCAGGAAGTCAGTCAAGAGACACCGCATACTCGTCGAGCGGAGGAGAAGGCTAACGACGTGCTACCGACCTGCTGTGGTGTCGCCTGGCGCTACTTTCTTGTGGTTGTGTGTTGGATCGCCTTTCGCAAGGATGGACGTGATATCTTTGTGACTGCAGTTCCCTGTGATTCTAATGTGGAGCGGAAGTGGGAGACCATCCCAGGCCCCTCTTCCCCCATGCTGGAGGAGGTGTGGAGAGAGTGGCTATTGCCTTTCTTTCTGATGCACCGTCGGGCGGCGTGGTGGACCGGCCATGCAGAGGGTACTCGTGCAGCCGAAGGCGATGTGCTGCACGCGGCGCATCTGGATGTGCTCGATGCGGCGACAGTGTACCTCAAGCGGGGACTGGATCTTGTGCTGGCGCTACAACTGTATCTGCGTCCGCGACAACGTGGGTTGTACGCTGCCCGACCGCTTGAAAAGGTCACGAACCCATGGAAGCATCTCCAGTCGGTGGAAGCGAGCGTCACACCCGAGGGCCAGTCGTCTTTGGGATCGCTAGACCGTTTCCGATGGAGTGCCCGTTCGCAAATGAGCGAGAGGGACACCACTACGTTGACCAGTGGGATAGACTCCGCCGTCGATTGCGCCAGACCGTTGCTCCCTAACATCTCCTCGTGTCCTTCTGGCACGCCCGCTGCGAGCACTGAGATGAAGGGGTGGCGGGGGGTGGGCGATGCACATCCATCATCTACCGCTGCGAGCATGTCAGGCGGTTCCCTCAAGAAGCAAACGTGCGAGGTGGACTGGATTCGCCTGCCGGGGCTGCACCGGTGCCATCTCCAGCGGGTGCGTAGCACCCTGGAGGCGCTACTGTCTCTAGTGCGTCGGGAGAGCCCTGTGGACGAAGGGGCGTCTCCCCTTACTCGTGGTGAGGAGGCATTGCATGTCAGTTGCGTCGATCCACATCATGGGACACGGCTTCGCTTGTACGGTGTGCTCCTCGGCGCCATGGTGGACGATGACGAAGTGTATCTCTCTGTTGACAGAGTTGAGGACACGCCGTGCCAAGGCGCCCTATCATGTGTGTGCGACTCAAGCGAGACGCTTCTGTCAGTTGCGGAGGGATCGCTGCAGGAGGGGCCAATGGTGAAAGGCACTAGTCCGTCCCGTCGCCAACGACCCCGTTGTGAGCGTTTTGTTGTTGCTCCTACGGCAGCAGACGACATTGTGCTTGGTGACATGACGGTATCCGCTTCAATGGGGAGCTGCTCCACTGCCGACGATGCCAGTTCACCAGGCACGGAGGCCGTTGTGGTGAGGCTCCTGTGAGTCCGTTATCTCTATTCCTTGTGCGTCCTTATGCCTTTTTGTAGATTATCAGAAATTACTGTGCGCCTCCTCAGATGCACGTTGGCGCTTGTACGCCGGTGTCAGACGTGTAGATCGCTCGGCATGCTGCCCGCTACTTAATATCTATACAGCCGCAACCCCCTGTGTTGTGGGGCTCGCCGCTTTTCTTCCTAAATATATCGTTTCCCTACCCCACTGTCCTCCTCCATCAAGACCAGCCTCCTCCTCTTCCTGTGAATGGGGTGGAGGGGCGGTACCCGCTGTGGGGAGAGACAGTCGCCACAGAGTTTATCTATTACCACATAGACAGAGACTATGCGGAGGAAAGATGGAGCAGATGGCGGCAGTACACGTACCCCCATCCCCCTCCACACACAAAAAAAGAAAATAGGCTCCAGGGCGAGGGCCCGTATGGAGTAACCAAACGATGTCCGGGTTTGGTGTGCATCGTGTACAAGTGAGGGCGACAGATGCTGGTAGTAACCTGCTTTGATAGTTCCGTGTGCCTGGTCAGCAAACAGGGTGTGGGCCGCTGCGGACCGTGTCGTAGTCTCTTCTCTGCCTGCGCTCTTTTAGAACTCTCTCTCTCTCTCCCTTCTTGATGTGTTTGCACGTCCGTTTCCCCCATACGGTGGGTATAGCCCCGCTACGGTCAAAGCTGCCGCCCCACATTGCCCTCCGCGTACCATCGTTGATTACACCTCCTCGATGGCCGCTAACAGCCAGACCCTTGCCTGCACGTACGCGGCGCTCATGTTGAGTGACGCAGGTGCGCCTACCTCGGCTGAGAACATTGATGCCGTGTGCAAGGCCGCCGGCGTGGAGGTGCGCGCGACGCTGCCGATCCTCTTCTCCCGCTTTCTCGAGAAGAAGTCCATCGAGTCGCTCATGGCCGCGGCCGCGGCCGTGGCCCCCGCTGCGGACGCCGCTCCAGCTGCGGGTGGTGCGGCCCCTGCTCCCGCCGCTAGCGGCAAGAAGGAGGAGAAGGTCGAGGAGGAGGATGACGATGAGATGGGCTTTGGCCTCTTTGATTAGGCTCTCGCCGCTACGTCACTCGCACTTACTCATCCCTCACCCTTTCTCTGAGAAGGGCACAGTCAACTCCTGGCGTTGCCAACCGCGCCAAGGGCGGCGGGTGCGTGTAATCGTTGTGCTCGGGTAACGATGTGCTGTGCGTCGGAACGTGCACCGCCTCCACTGTTTATTTCTCATTTGATAAATGTTTACACGACTGGCGGAGGCAGATGGCGTCCCTCTGCACCGCGGCCAGAAGCGATTACCGTGGAGGCGCACCGGTGAGCGGTGCTCGTCCTAGCTGTGAGTACGTGTGGCCCCATGTAGTGTGAGGGAAACCATCTTGGCCGGACGACTCAGATGACAAGGAAGTGGGTGGAATCAGTGCGACCGTGAAAACCAACATCAACCATAGTGGACTTTTGGCTTGCGGCCGCACACCGGTTCCTCCTCTCCCATCTGCCTCCCATCCGTGCGAGACCGGCTTTCTCTCATACCGTATGTGGGCCTGCACTGTGCTGAGTGTGGTTGCCCATCACACTCCGATTGACAGAGTGTGATGGTGCCCGTTGGGCCCTTTCTCTTTGCGCTGACCCGCCTCATCGTCTGCTGCTGCGTCTCCTTCTCCTTTCCTTTTACTTCTTCGCGGATGCGCGTCTCCAACACGGAAGGTGTTTATTCTCGCATCGGCATAAGCGTCCCATACCCAGCCTAACTCCGCCACCCTAGTCCGCTGCGTTACTGCTAAGCGTCTGGTCTTGTGGAGGGCGAAGTTGTGGAGCGAGACACACCCGCACCTTTTCTTTCTCCCCCGCCCTATATCCTTGGTCTACACGTCTGCCTTTCGTTGCTCTCCGTCCTTTAGCGGAGCTTTCTTCTGCAGTGCCTCGAGTTGTTATTTGCTATTCTTTCCTTTTCTTGGAGAATTCAGTGCGAGCAGTCACGTGGAACGCCAGACGTTTACTGGAAGAGGCAACCATCGCACCCACGCCGGAAGCCGGGTTGTAGATATCGTGTTTGGATTGCACTGGCGAACGCGATGAAAGGTGTAGCCGCTGAGCTGCCGGACGCGCTGTGCTATAGCTCCCCCCGTGTGCGCCCCGCGAGTGTTATCACCAAGGTATTCGTTCCACACAGCAGTACCTCAGGTAGTGCACCATGGGCTACACAGGAAAAGAACTTACCGTTGCCCATGGCGGTCGCGTCGTATTGCCCCACGCGCTCGCAAACGACGACTTCCACCGAGGCCCCCAACGCCTCAGCCAGCTCGCCCGTAGTATCGCTCCCCACCGGCACGGAGGGCATCACCACCAAAAGCATCCAGCAGGTTTGGACGGATGTGCAGCTAGTGCAGCTGGTGCTGGAGCGGGGCCTCGCCGCCGCCGCACAGGGCCGCATGTCTTTCGCCGCGAATGACTTCGCCTTCATTCTGAAATTGCTGTTTAAAAAGACTTCTCTCGTCGAGGAACTGATCCTTACCGCGCAGTCCGTCCCTGTGTCCGCGCCGCTGCACTCGGAGGCAGTTCCGTGTACGGGCGCCTCTGGCCAGGTTGCGCTGCCTGATCTGTCGGATGCACTTGCAAACCCCTTACTGCTACTTCCGCCTGGGCTCGACGATGACGGGGGCGACGCAATGGCAGTCCCAGACGGGGTAGGCGCTAGTCCAGCGAGCAGAACCGCGACCTCGCCGCACCTTGATCACATACCCTACACGTCGAGTTCTGGCTCCCTGGGCCACAGGGATCCTGGTGCCACATCGACCGAAGGTTTGAAAGAGACTCTGCGCTGGCTGGAGAAGGCCTTGGCCAAGGTCCATCCGGACGCGCTCCCAATCAGGACCCTGAGAGAGCACTGTCATTTGACTCTGCGGGACTGTCAACGGGGCGGCATTACAGGACCCGTCCCCGCTGTAGACGGTGAGATCGATGATAACATGTTGTACCTGCCGCAGCTGAAGACAACCAGCGGTTGCTTGTGGGCGGTGAAGCCCCATGGCGGAGTCCTGGTCTCACCGACGAGGCCGGCGGTTTCTTTCTCTCTCACCGTCTTGCACGCCTCCTTGATCTGGAACACAGCTTTTGCGCTTTGGGAGGAAGGCTATATCGACGAGGCGTACCGGTGGCTCTTGCTTGCCGATCTCGACAGACTACAGAGCATGTGTGCCGCTTCCACAAATGCCTGCGCGGCGGGACCCCCCGCGGACGATGTGCCAGCGGAAATGAGTAGCGAATGGGCCCCTGTATGGCGTTACCTGACTGCACATTCACCACTGCTACCGATCGAGAGCGGCGTTGCGCAACGGCACGAAAGTGACTCTCGGTCGTACCAGGAAGATAGCGAAATACATGTGGCCCCTTCAAGCATCGCCTTATCGGTAGAACACGTACAGCGTGGTGGTAGTGCAGACGGTTCAAGCAGCCGATCACCCATGCAGTACGCCGCTGTGGTAGGAGAGGCAAACGAGCAGCTGCAACCCGGCGATTTGGCTGCCCAAGCCCAACGCCTGGTTGACAGTATCACCACCTTTCAAGACCTGTGCGCGTTGTTGGAGCGCTGCCGGAGCACGGATCAGCTGCTGCATGAATTGCGCTGCCTGGCACAGGCGCTCGGCGCGTTCCAGGAGGCGAAGCGGCGACATGGGTCTCTTTCAGAGGTCGCGGTGGACGATATGGACGGCATGGCGGAGACCCTGGTGGTAGTGAACATTCTTGTTGAGTACCTGCTAGCCAAACGGACCCGACGCTTACTGCTCGATAATCTGCCGCATGGCGTGTGTCTCACGCCGGAGGAGACGGCCGTTGCCGAGGACGCTGCCGTGCGAGAAGCGTGTGATGAAGTGGTCCGAGCGGTAACGAATGGACATGTCGTGCAGCTGAAGGACCTGGAAGAGCACGGGCTGCCGTCGGCAGAGCGCATTGGTGGGCTCTTGGCCGGTGTACCGTATGCTCTCTCTGCTAATGTGCTGAGCACCTCCTTCAACTTCGCATCCCTGTACCGACTGAGTCGCGTGTACCGCGGTGTGGCGACGACAGATGATCACCACGACAATCACACCTACCCTGGCATCAGCAGTCGTCATCGGCGGCGGCGGGGAAGTCGGCGACACGTACACGGTGGAGCCCCTCCTGAGAAGGTGGATGTCTTGGTAGGAGTGGGAACATCTTGCGAAGGTGCCCATGTAGCACCAAGTCTGCTTTCCCGCGTCCGACTGGCTGTCGGTAAGCGGCTTTCTTTCTCATCGACGGAGCCCCCTGGCAGGTCGGCAGCTGCTGCAGGCGATGGCGAAGGGCCCTGTGTGCCAGAGGTGTCGCCAAGACAACCACCGAACCCCAGCTCGCCCACTCCCAGTGACGCAAGCATCTCTACTAATCGTGATATCACGTGCCCATCGGAAGGTGACGCCGGCCTTGACACCGCGCTCGATACCACCCGCGCTGTCCGTGTGCTTACCACCATCTGTCGCTATCACGCCGGGCATACGCTGGAGCCTGTTGACGAGCAGAAACTGACCATGGTAACGGCGGAGTTGAATAAGGCACACCACCATCTGGTGGAGGCCATGCGGGTGTGCCTCAGCCCTCAGTGGTGGTGCGAGTGGGAGAGGGAGCACCTCCCGCGCTTACGCAGCGCGTACACAGCAATGCTCGACGAAGTCCAAGCAGTTGTCGGAGTGCTGAGCGCGCGTGATGAAGGTGGGCAGAGCACTAGTGGAGGTGAATGTGGTGCCATCCCCCATGTGCCGCCCCCTACCCTGCCATGTGGACCACGCCTTCCTACGGCATTGGCATGCTTCAACGGGAGGCCATGTACCGAAGGGAATGATGCCTTAGTGAGTGATGAAGGTGTACAGGGGTTCAGCCGCTTCACCCTGCACCAAACGCCGGTGCCGAGCCAATCCACAGAGTGCACCAGGGTCGAGGCGGACGAGTCACTACCCATCAGGGCACATCCCTCACCTCCCAGCCACGCTCACTCCTGCCATGGGAGTAGTGCTCGTCTCGCGGAGGCCTCCCTGATGGCCTCGATGTCCATCGGGTGGGACGTTCCACCGAGCTTCGACTGCCCTGTCACGGTTGACTTCTCTTCCTTCACCACCACCTCGCTGGAGACGCAAGCAGCAATGCAGACGGCGTTGGCGAGGGTGGAGCGCCGTTGTGAGGAGGAGGACAAGGATCAGGATAGTCACGCTATTTCAATTCTTTTGTTGGCTGGCCGGCAGCTGCTGCACGATGAGCTGCCCCTGTCCCAGCAGTACTGCGCGTGGCGTATCATCTACAGCACGCGATACCACGGGGTCAGCCTACAGACATTAATGGCGAGCTGCCGACGTGAGCAGGAGCGGTGGCGGTGCACATGCCCAGTGTCCTGTACCAATGCAGCGCGGCCCATGTTGCTGCTGCTGGAGTTGTTTCCTTCCACATCGGAGAGTTTCTCCTCAGACAGCCCGGGCGTCGCTGAGGCCAAGCGTGTGATCGACGACGGCGCACATTGCTCAACGATGCGGCATCTCGTTGTGGGTGCCTACCTCTCCGATCTATTGCTGACAGGCACGCGGCGATACTATGGCAGTGGGGAGACGTTTGTATTTCATCTCCTGATGCTCCCGGGGGGTGAGAAGAGGGCAGCCGTGCCGCATCTCCGGGCTTATCATGCAACAGGCGCCAATACCCGATTCATTCATTGCCGTACCGATGGCATTGTGATTGGTGGCGGGGGGGCGAGCAGCTTGTATCTGGACGCCTCCCTCGAGCGGGGAGCGACGGGGAACTGTGAGACCTTTGGCTCTCCGCCCCTGACGGAGTGGAGAGGGTTCTCGACGGGCGGGCAGGAGTCAGCCAGTCACCTCTCAGACGCGACGGGAACGATGAGTTTTGATGTGAAGGCTGTCGAAGTGGTGGTCATGGGCACGTAAGACATTGGGCAGTGTGGGTCTGAAGTACTGACGCTGCGGGTGGGAGTATTGCCCTTTGATTCATTGTCACTTGCTGTTTCCTCGCGAGTGGTGGCGAACGCAGCAGGTATTCCCTCCCATTTTTGTGCCCCTCACTGATGTTGTCTGCTAGTGACGGAGAACTGCTGGTAGGCGAGCGAGGTAGTGCACCAACGGGTTGCCTGAGGTGGGGGAGTGTGGCTCCCCTCCCCCATCTTATTGGGTGAACCGCCTCTGAATGGCGGCATACTGTAGGGATGGCGAAGACCATCTCCTTCGGTGAAGTACGAATTAGGGCCCTACGATACGGGCCTATGCGGCACGCGTGAGTTGATTCCTGTGCCCCTCTTCTCTGTAGTATGTGGTATTACCAGCATGTATCTTGTCTGTTTGCTTCTTGCCCCTCCCTGGTTGTGCCTCGCCGTGTGGGGATGGGCGGGGTGACACCTGTTATGCGTCGCTCACTTTGTTCGATGAATGTGCTGCTTTCCTTGTCTAGACAGTCGATGTGATGTATGTTGCCGGCGTGTCTAGCTTGCTGGACGGGCGTCGATACAACTTCTGCTGTCGCTGTGTACTAGGAGGTTAATACCCCCTCACACACGTACCCCCTTCTGAGTCGTTTGTAAGGGCCTGTGTCGTTCCAGTTGTGTACGCGTGGGGATGTGCCACACCGCAATGGCTCATTTTTCTTCCCGTGCCTTTATCTCATCACCATAGTAGGATCACTTCACCAGCAGAAGGTTGGGACAAGCACCAGTAAGAACAAAGGAACGAGCCAAGTAGACGCGGAGAACGTCTAGACCGCGCCCCTGATTTCTATCCATTCCGCTCCCTACACGTCTCCCAACAGCGGGGGCCGAAGAAGTGTTCTCGCGTCTCCGCTTACAGATCGACATTGTTTGCTGCGTCGTAGGCCCAATCCAGCCGTACTTGCCTCTGACTGGCAGGGATAGACAACCTTACAGGCCAGCCACCGTTCTCCCTCGCGCTACACACCATCCAACGAAGGGCGAACAAGACACGTACACGGCATCAAGCACGCGCTGCAGGACGGTGAATTGACCTTTGCACGCAACCGTTTTCAGGGAGCACCCAGGTACGCCGCCGCTACTTTGCCCGTGTGTCCACCTGCTCCCATACCCGCCGCTTTTCTCTTCGGCTTTAATGTCGTTCATCAGCGTCCCCGCCGCGTGGTGCAGGGCAAATGGTGCCGGTGGTAAGGGGTGCAGCCAGCCCCCGCCCTCGGGGGACGGGCCCGCTGAGTCATTTAAGCGCCCCCACACACGGGGGGGTGCGCGGAGGGGCAGAGGTATCGCGTCCCCATCGTGCCCCTGCCGGCCACAGATCCCCACTACCATTAGCGAGACCCCGTGCATGCATCACACAAGCCACTCGCAGTCTCTCAGTGTGGCGACAGCCTCTTCCCTGTCGTATCCTCGTCCCCACGAGCCACTCTCCACAGAGCCCACCGAAGGCACGCCTCGTCCTCTGTGCGTCGCGACGCCTCCTTCTGCACGGCGGCCAGGTGTACGGCAAGGCTCTCGTGACGCAGGCGCGCGGACCCGCCGGCCGTCTGTAAGGGTCAACTCGGAGGCCCCCCCCAGCTATCAGTCCTTTCTCCGGGAGGCAGAGGCTGTCAGAGTGACAGAGATACCCTTGCCCTCGGCTGGCATCCCGCTACCGTGGAATGCGTTGGCACTCGGTGGTCAGTCGGCTTCGTCCGCGTCGAGGACAGCGGTGCAACCACCGTCTACAGCAGCCATCCCGTCCGCCTGCCCCAACAGCCGCACGGCAGGACGATGTGGTTTCTCATGGAGCTCCTTCGCGATGCACTCAACTTCCAGCGAGGGTTTGACGGCGTCCCACCCAGGAGTCTGCGCCAGCTCCCTTGATCTCGGCGTTGCCGGGGCGAGAAAGGGTCTGCACGGCGCACAGAGAGTTGCAGCGGAGTTCGTCCCCACACGTCGTGCTGGCACACCATGCGGGTTGATGACCTCGCCGTCCCTTCTCGGAACTCCCGCATGCTCCAGCCCGGCAGGAACCGCTGTAGAAGCGTCGCCCTGCAGCGTGGAGTGCGGTACCGGCCAGGTTCTATTTGCCCCATCGGACTGCACCGACTTCCTCTGCACGGGTGATACGGACATTGCGCTCGTCGTATCCCCAGCGGCGATGTGCGGCGATGAGAATGATCTAGAAGTGGCGTCGATGGCGGATGATCAACGTGAGGAGAGGATGCGGGCTACCACGTTGCCATCGGGGTGGTACACCGCCGCGTGCACCCCGCCGCAGAGAAGCCACCCCCCTCGTCACTGCCGCGGCGGGCGTGGTGGCCAAGGAAGATGCCCGCCCGCGCTTTCCGCCGTGGTGGGGAGCCAACGCTACCGGCGTGATACAAAGTGGGCTCCATCCCCGCGCCGCACCCCACCCCCTCGTGAAGGTCATCAGCCCTACATCGCCACAAGGGAGGTATGTACCAGGTGGTCGGCCGTACCTCCCACGGCCATGTACACACCAGCTTCTCAGCGACAGCGCTTCCCCGGCATGCCATACGCTACGTACTCTGCGGATGGAGCGCCATGTGCGATGGACAACATCCGAAATGCCCGCACATCGCCTACAGATAAGCGTCACGCGAGGTGGGCGCGGCGGCCGGAGCGTCCATCCCTTCTGTCGTATCCCTGTCACGTCGTGCAGGAGGGGGGTACCCCCGACACTGACGCGTTTGCTCTTGTGCAGTCATTAGGATTGTGCCCCCCCGCGAGAGGGTTAGATGGTGAGCTACACCGCGTGCCCCGCCGCTCCGGCGAAGGGTCCGCCACCTCCACGGACCTGAGGGACACCAAGGAAGAGAAGTGGATTAAACTGCTACTACACTACCGTGACCGGGAGAATGAACTCACCAGGACTGCCACCACAGCAGCAGCGTCACGGACCTCTTCCACGACAGCACACGCGCCTCTTGGCACGCCCCTTGCTTCTATGACGGACGCCGTGGGGAGTGACGTGAGTGAGGTGACCCTTGTTCGATATCTGCGGGAGCAGCTGCTAGAAGAGAGAAGGGAGCGCCAGGAGCAGTTCTGGCGCTCCTGGGCCGCCAGTGGACGTCATCCGCTGCTTACTGATCGCTGATTCGTTTCCTGCTGGGGTGAGCGAGGCCATCTGACTGGCTGCACACCGTGCTAAGGGCCAACCGCCTGGGAGGAAGACGTACTGGGCATGGGCCGGCGTGTTCCCGCGAAGCGTGTGTGTTTGTGTGAGGAGCGGGTGACGGTGGCCAGGCCTCTTCAGGGCACAGCATAGACCTCGGTGGTGGCAGGCCTCACTCCGCAGCCTCACACCTTCGCCTCTCCTGCGAAATCCTTAGGGTTTAGCATAGCGCGCAAGGATACAGCGCAACATCCCTGGCACTCCTCTGCTGCTGTGTCTTGCGCTCGACGCGACAGACACTTCGTAGATGCGGCAATGGGAGCTGTGTTTCGTTTCTTCGCTCCTTTGCTTATTTGGAGGTGGGCCCAGTGGCGTTGTGACGAGGGGCCGCGTGAAGGGGTAGAGCGGGGCAATCGTTTTTCTTTTTATTTGAAGGAAAACTCGAGTGATGGATAGGCACCCTCACACCGCAGAAACCTGCCACCATTGTAGACGCCCCGGCGAGATGGCATGTGTGGCACGGTGGTGGCCCTCCCCGTACTATTACTCAGAGTCCTGTGCCTTTCTACCTGCTGACGCAGATGTGTGTCTATTCACCCGTCTGATGCACATGGGATCGGGAAAGCCGAAGGTGTCACTAGGGGGCGGATACCGCAAGCCCCACGAGCCAGCTGAGAGGTGGTCGGCACGTTGTTCAGTAGTCGTAGGGAGGGAAGGGTGTGACGCATGTGCGCATTTGCGTGCTTGCACCACAACTACTCTTGCCTCTACGTCATGCAAAAGTGTGAATGAGACTGACCGACCGTAGTGAACGAGAGGGTATCGTGCACGTTGTTTCTTCCTCCGTTTTCTTGTTGTTTGGGGTTCGCCGCGTTCTGTTTATTGTTGTTGTTATTCCCCCTCTTACTTCATTGACAACTTGACCCATTGCGGTGGTGATGCTCATCATCGCTCTCTTCACATTTAATTTCACGTACATATTGCTAAATTCTTGGCGAGGGGGGGGGGAGAAGGCCAAGCAGGTCACCGCTTGAGCGGTGGACTGAAAACCGCTTTGTCGCCCTGTATGTTTATGTGTGAGTCTGCCCCATTCTACTTGTTACTCCTAGATGGGAGTTAACGCTCACCCGTACAGGAGGAGTGTTGATACTTCATTCCCTTCTTTGCGAGCGTGCCCTTGAACTTTTCATGGGAGAGTTGTACCGTTATGCACCTGGGTGAGGGACACTGTAGAGGAAGTTCATCATGAATGGTATGCCAGAGCGAAAGGAGCGCCAATGCCTTATGGGGCTGTCGGAGGGAGTGTTCCGCATTGGGAGTATAGCCCAGCGCGAAACCGTGCCGTTCAGTGATTCCTCCTCGTAGCCAGGACCGATTTGCTTTCATGTGGGAGAAGCGGCCATCCGTAGAGCAGGGGGGGGGGAGCCGGTCGATGAGCTCCCGCGGCCCCTATAGATCTGCTCGGTGGCAATTGTGTTCCGACTTCTGTACCTTCTTCGTATTCTTGCTCCTTGTGGGCCTTTTCTTTTCCTTGTATGCCCTGCGTTGTCAGTGTGGGAGAGCGATAATCTAAACCGGCCGATGGGGGAGGGGGTGGTGGCTTCCTTGCAAAGGCGCCGTGCTTTACTTGCGTCGGCGGTCTGACGGGTGATGATGGTGCCTGTTGTAAGGAAGTAACTCCTCCGTTGTGCTTCCTCATCCGCTTCAGTATGCATATATACACATGTTGAGGAATTTATCCATCTAACAGTATATATACTACGTATGTGCGTATGACTCAGTGTAACTCTCCTTCTGGTGTTCTCTTGTCTGTGGTTAGTGATGAGGATGGATATGTTGGACGAGGGGATGTCTTTTCATTGGAAAAAAATCAAAATGGTTACGGCCTGTCGGCAATGATAGAGAGGCAGATCCCTATACCTGAGGAAGAGTGGGCGGGGGTGAAAGGAAAGGTGCGAGTGTATGGCATTGCACTCCCCGCCTTTTCTTTCTGTCTGCCCGTGAGAAGACGGTTACATGATCGTCATTATTTTGGCGGCATCTATGTGCGCATGCAGAGAGGAGCGCCCCTCTCCTCCTTGATGCTTTCCCTTTTGCGTTTTTTTTTTTAGGCTCTCCATTCTCAAGGGAGAGCCTGCTGGAGAAGTTGCTGTTAGACCTTTATGCCATCTCCTACCGATGGTCTATCTTCCCCCCCCCCACCCCCTCTCTCTCTCCCTTTCCGCCCTCTTGAGTACTTGTTCCGCTATCTTGTTTATCATTTTGAATTTTATTTCCATTGCGGGTACTTTTGCTTACTTCTGGGAGCGGGTGAACCCCGAACGGGACATCTGGCATACCGTATCCGAACGGTTATAGAGCGCAACACTCACGTATCGACTCGTTTACGCATTGGGGTAGCATGTGTGCGAGTGTGCGTCTTCCAGGGGGGAGACGGCGGATTTTTATTTTTACATTTCAGCAGCGGATGCGCATTATTGTTGTGTTTTGTTTTTGTTTTTACGTGTGAACACTGTAGGTGTTGCTTTTGCTTCAACTTGCTTTCCGCCATCCCCGTCCCCCTTCGCAAAGAGACGGCACCCCGCTTTCATGTTATACACATATACTGCAGATCTAGCGAGTCATTCGAGTCTGTTGTCATTTTGGTTGTGGTTGTGGTTGTTATGGTGTGATTGCCCTTTGGGTGTGCTTTTATCCCCGTGTCTGTAGAGATGTGTACGTGTGACTTGTTGCGTTCATCCTTCATTCCTTCCTCCTCCTATCGCATCCCTTTACCTCGCAGCGGGCCACAGAAGCGTATGTGTCTATGCGCGCGGTGGGTGGGGAAGGATGGGAACGTGCTTCTGTGTTCCAGTTTTCATTTATCATAATACGTTGAGCTTGCTTCTTGTCACAATGTTCCGCCTTGTACGGCTTGAAGCTGCAAATCTCTCGATGAAGAGCGTATGTTGTTGCAACGAGGATGAGGCGCTGCTGGAGGATGTGCGCAAAAGGCGAGGGCTTCGCTGTGTGTGTGGGGGGGGGGAGCGGGTAACTGTTGTGGGGGCTGG
>JAIZPF010000055.1:24371-36040 GCA_020509355.1 Blechomonas ayalai | reverse complement strand
AGGTGCACGTGGGGTATCTCGGGCTACCATCCCAGTGCCACGGGGGGAGGGGGGGAAGTACATGTATGGAGGGTTCTGTATGAGCCGCTGGTGGGATGTAGTGTGTCGCTGGGCAACTGTAAACTCCCTCGGTTGTGCGTCAGGACGGACACACCCACCTATTTGCATTCGACAAGAGCCCGGCGTCCCCTTCGTCTCCTTCTACAGGGCGCTGAGGGTTTTCGAAGGGAGCGGCTGACTGTGTCGCCATTATTTCTTTTCTTTGTGGAGGTGGTAGCAAGCTTGTTCTCCTTCCTAACTGCCTTCGTTTGGTCTCTTGGTCTCTCCCTCTTTGGCCGATGTGATGAGCATCGTGTGCAACGCCCGCTTACATCTCGGCACGCGGACCGCTTCGCTCGGATAGTGTTTTCTTCAGCCGTGTAGTGCATATTAACTATTCAGTCCCACCCTATTCAATAGCACCGCCGGTCTCTTTATCAAACGCCACGGTAGAGCTCGCACGAGACGAGAGGCAACGTGGAACAGTTTGGGTGTAGAGGGAGTAAACCCGCGGTGAACTAGCAAGAGGCTGGCGAGCAACAAGTCGCACTTGCGTGGAAGTGGACGAAGGCACAAGCGCCAAAGTAGCGCGTGACGGTAGGTGGAAGAGGGCGTGGTACGGGACGACGTGGTCAGACAAGCACTGCACTCGTGCAGGGTGCGAATCATATCGTAGCGCTTAGCGACGCTGTAGGTGTGTGCCACAAAGGAGAGAGGAAGCAGAGTTGCGCTATGAGTAGCCGTGGGAGTGCGCGATATGGTGGTGGTTCCCAACGGGACGAGCGGGCTGACCGCTACGGCGGCAGCTCTCGCCGGAAATCCGATCGTCCGCGAAGCCCCACCGTGAACAGTCATGAGGACGATGGAAGCAACACCCGGGAAGGTCGGTACAACCGTGACTGGCATCGTGAGGAAGGCCGTAGCACGCAGGAGGAAGAGCGCCGACGACATCACCGCTACAGCACGGCAGAGCGGGGTGCCCCACGGGCAAGGTCGAGAGGCTCCTCGCCGGACTCAGGAGGGCCCGGCCGCGCAGCGCGAGGCCAGTTCCGTTTCGAGTCCGTCAACGTGCAAGAGCTCCTGCCGCAGCCGGTGATGCACCCTGAAGTATCTGGCGGAGGGCTCGCGATGCCGACCTCACAGATGACGTGGGGCTCGATGGTGCCCACGCACGCCGCACAGCAGGGAGGGCCAGCCTACGGCGGCGCTGGTGGCCCTTCGATGTCGCCAGCAGAATTGCTCGACTTCCTGCGACAACAACAGCCAACTCCAGCGCCAGGACAGGTTGTTGGTAGCCAGTCCACAGCCGGCTCCATGGCGCAAGCGCCCCATCGCCAGCTACCCTCTGTGGAGGAGTTCGTGCCAGTAGTGCCAAAGAGCTTGCTGAGCCTAGTGCGGCAGGAGCCCAGTGGGACCGAGGCAGAACACGGCCGGCATTTACCTATTCCCGGCGGGCCATTACCGATGGACGGTGACACTATGGACGGTGGACGCGAAACAGATCATGCCCCCGGCGACAACGGCATGCTCATCTCCTTGGAGCCGCCCAAGTTGAACCCAGACGCCGTACGCAAGGCACGCGAGGCCCGTCGCGCCCACATCTCGGGTTTTCCGAGCTCTACCACGACGGATCAGCTCGGTGACTACTTTGCGGTGCTTCTTCCAGAGGTCCGGCGGGTCATGACACAGCGCGAGATCCACGACATGGCCATCGCCGCCGGAGATTCGGAGGACGAGGTACGGCAGATCCCTCCCCACGCGCAGACGGATCTTGACGAAGTCCGCAGCCTGAATATCAACACCGCCAAATCGAAACCCTTCGGCTTCATCGAGGTAAGCCTGGCCGATGTGCTGACGGAGATGGTGGAGGAGTCACAGCGTGACCCGCAGCGGTTCCTCTTCACCGCTAGCGATGGCCGTGACTACGTGCTGTACATTCGCCGACCGCGGGACTACGAACCGTTGTTAGGGGTCGATGATGGAAAAGTTGTGATGACTGGCTTCCCGCCGTCCCTGCCGGAGGACAAACTTCGAGCCGCCTTTGAGCAGTTCGGGGAGGTCTCCAAGTTTGAAGTAAACGCCGGACTCGCCTATGCAGAGTTCGCCGCGCCGCAGGATGCGAAAGACTGCCGCACTGATCTGCATGGTGTGGTGCTAGGCAATCGCATGGTCGCCGTGCTGCCCCTGTATGACTGGCTGAAGGTGCTGTGTGTGCAAGCGGATATCGACGTCTCCCTGGATGACAATGACCCCATCTCCGGTCGCGCCATCCTGCATCATTTAACGGCTGGCGATGGTGCATCAAGGGGCAGGCCGGGTGAGGGGGCGGGTGACAGTGCGCTCGTCGTAGCCGGCGGGGCGGCGGTAGAGATTGACCACACTCGCGAGATTCTCGAGATGACAATACCGCTGCCGGAAGTGATACTGCGTCTGTCCTACGCCTACCCCCACCTCCGACCTCTATACGGCAATCAGCAGGTGGCCATCTACCCGACGCGCGTGCTGGTTTTGTTGAACCTCTTTGACGAGGAGGAGCTGACGCTGGACAGTACGTATTCGCAGCTCCTGGCCGACATCGAGGAGGAGGTGGAGAGATACGGGCGGGTGAAGGAACTCATCGTGCCGCGCCGGGAGACGCGACCTCGGGCCCCCGATCCGCCCGCAAAAGATCCAGAGGCCACCGCAGCGGAGGTAGCGGAGGCCGCCGCTGCTCACGAGGCCGCCAAGGCGGAGTTCACACGGCAGATGGACGAGTACCTGGAGAGACAGATCCACCCTGTGTGGGGCGGCTACGGGCGTGTCTTTGTTGTGTACGAGACCGTCGACGAGGCGTGTGAAGCGCAACGGAGCATTGCGGGGAAGCTTTTTGGAAACCGAACGGTCATTACGTCGTTTCTTTTTGAAGACGTACTGTACCCACCGGCGGAAACGGCGAGCGGAGAGGATGAGGAGGGGGAGAGAAACCCCACACTGGGGTTGACAGAGGCGGCGGGGCAGCCGACCGAGGCGGAGCCTCACCAGCCCTCAGGCGACGACAAGCCACCCGGTGGAAGTGAGGAGGTACTGGAAAACGTCGATTAAGGCGGTAGCAGAGCCCCCGCAACCCGCTCCTTGGATCACCGTTAGCCATTCGCCCAGTACAATCCTCTATATGCGCTAGGGCTCACGGCACACCCATGCTTCTCTAAAGCTGCATTGAACGACGAGACGGGAGTTGTAGGCAATAAGAAAGGGTATAGACGTGGCACATCGCGTGGTGGAGGCAGTGCTGTTGCTATGCAGGGTGAAGTAGTGGGTGGGAGGGGGTATCAACGGGAGGTGGGATGGGCAGTTCAACCGTATGGGCCTGACTGCCCCCCCCCTCCCTCCTTCCCTCCCTCCCGCTGCCGCTCACTTACGCTGCATACTGCATCCTAATGAGTTGGGCGGTGTACTAACAGGAAAGGGCTTGGGTGCCGTGTTCCGTTGTGTACACATTCATAGAGAGAGAGTGAGGCTGAGGGGACCACGCCGGTGCCACATGCGCCTCCTCCTGCTGGCCCCATTCCTCCTCCGTCGTGCTCGTGTTTTTTCCATTTTTTCTTTTCCTTTGTGCGTGTGTGTGACGGTGTCTTTAATATCACCCGTGACCACATCACCCTAGGGCGAGGGGGAGGTGATACTTTCCTAAATCAAGCGCCGCACTAAACCCTCTACACGTGGGGACAACTGGTCTACCATCCATACAGGAAGGGCGGGAGGAGCTTTCCACAAGGTGAGAGACCCATACACCCTCACGAAAGGGCCATACGTACACGTGCGATACGCATGCTGAAGAGGAAGGTGCGCAATCGAACATGCTTCCAACTCGTGGACTGCTGCATTCCTTCACACGGAGCCTATTCCGCCGAGACTCGGTTCATGTGCGCGCGCCACCGGCTAGAAAAGGGCGGGCCGCTGGCGCTAGGGCACCCTACACATCAGAGACGGCGGCCATCACTACCAGCGGCCGAAAGCTAGAGAAGATAGGCAATGGGGCGTCTGCTCCTGTCTCCTCGTCGACACATCTCGTGGAGCAGCGTGCCGCGAGCGCACAGGCTGCGAAGGATGCGGCGGCGCTCCTCGATGAACTCGAAACACTCCGCACGACAGCGCACGCAACACCAGCTAGCGCCAGTCCATCGTTGCGGCAGGATGCGCCACGGCTGGTACCCTCTCAGGAAGCCGCTGAGGAAGCAGCAGCACGCGCTGCGAACAAACGTGAGCGGTGGAATATGCAGGCCGTCAACACCGGCGAGACAGCCGCATCGGGCAGCCACCATGCTGCTTTGGAGCGCATTGAGAGGCGCCGATACAAATGGTCCGTTGCAGAAACGGAGTTTGATGTCGGCACGACAGAGCGCTTATTTCCAGAAATACGTCGTCTATCAGTGCTGCATGAGGTCCACCACGGGGACGCGGTGGTGCGTGAGGTGGATGGGCCGCTGTATTTTAGTGGGACGATGAAAGGCCTCTCAAGCGAGGCCTTTGCAGGAGAAGGAGCGAGTGCCGACGAGGAGGAGATGGGTCCATCAGCGATAGCGGGTGGGGCGCAGCTGGATGATGAGGCCTTTGCGCGCTTCGATGCCGAAGCACTCCATAGCATCAATGCCAGTGGGACAGCAGCATCCGTTGCGGACGGCAGTCTCGTAGTTGGGGGCACGGTGGAGGTGGGGGAGGCAGAGGATGCGCTAACGGTGGGGGACGAGACGGTGCAGCACGGCACGCGTACGCCGTGGTTTGTTCCTCCCGAAGGTATCGTTCGTTTGCTTCCCCTCCCGCCAGACGACTGTCTGTGTCTGCTATCGTTTCTACTTTCCCTGCGTGGTATGACCGAGAGCGATCTACCGGTGCCCCTGCGTCAGCGAATGAGCGCTACCCGTGCACGGCATGCCGGGAGCAACCTAATGGCGGATCCAAAGGCGGCCACCACCGCCGCAGTGCTCACCCTGCAGGATATCAACAAGTTCCTCGATGCGGCCCCCGCTCCGGTTGTGGGGTTTACGGAATGCCTTCATCCGAGGGAGACCTTCCACAGTCCTGCTTTTATCTTTACCTTGTACCTCGAGAACGTCTCGACACAGAATGCTATGGGGCATCTGGCGGCACTCTTTGGCATTCCTCTGAAGTCCTTGGTCACGCACACGGCGGCCAGCAAACTCAGTTCGACTTCGCTGCTCTGTGCTGTGGAGGAGAATCGCGTCCGGCGAGAGCACTTGCTGCTCGTGAACACCATGCGGCACCCAGGTTTTGTTATTCGTGTGGGCTCCATTCAAGCGGTGCAAGATGCGACTGACACGACCGAGCGGGGCCACAGCGCATGCCGTGAAGGGCACGCCAGCGATGATGTCGGCGAAGACCAGAAGATGCTTGCCGAGGGCATGTCGCGCGAGGGGCTTCCAACGGCCACGCCTCGTCCTGCAACCCTGTCCCTGTCGGCCAACCTCTTTGGCGAGCTCGCCCGCTGGCAGCCGTTGTACGAAGTTGACCTGCTGCTGCGGCGTGTCAGCTGTACCAGTCGCAGTGACCTCGAGCACCGCCTTCGTGCCCTACAGCAGGTAGGGGCCGTCTTCTTCTGCGCGAACCGCGAGTCGTCGCTCGCACGTGCCGCCACAGATGTGCTACATGGGTTCTTCAAATCCGCAATTATTAACGCACTCCATCGTCGCAAGGCGCCCCTCCCGATGCAACACTTCCTTTCTCGGCCGAACCCCATCACCGCTGCACGTGCGCGGCGGGCGAGCACCGATTCTACCGTGAGGCAGGTGCTGAAGGTGTTCATCGCGACGGAGGGTGACTGGCAGGCGACGGTGGCACGCACGCCGTACGTTTGGCGGCGGCGGTGGATGAACGCCCTTCGCAGCCTAGTGTGGAATACGATGGCATCACGCCGCCTCCGCGGTGGCGGGCGGGCTGTGATCGTGGGGGATGTCGTACTGCGGCCGGAGTACCGAGCGGATGCGCACGGCCGCATGCTCACCACGGTGAAGGCCGAGCACGTTAGGGTCGTGGCGACGGCGGAGGAGGCGGAGAGCTGCAGCCTAGAAGATGTGTATCTTCCCTTTTTGCGAGGTCCGTACCCGTCGCGGCTGTTTGCTCCCGAGGCATCGAAGCATCCCGTCATGACACGCACGGCGATGCTGGCGCTGTTGCGCGAAATGCATGCCCAGCCGCTCCTTCTCGGGCTCTCGGATGAGTCTCGCGTGCTGTTGGACATCCGAAGTGACATCTCTCCGGTGCTCTTTCGCAGACTGCTGCTCCGCCCCGTTGCGCTGTCATACACCATTCTGGAGGACAAGGTTCCCTTGAAGTCCACGCACTTCGATAGCGCTCGACTACTGTGGAACGATCGCTGGGCTGCCGCCGCACCTGATCGCTACGGCGGCGCCACAGAGGGGATAATGAAGAGCCGGTCTTCGGCTTCCGCGCTGGTGCCGCAGAGCTTGGTGCTGGAGGAGAGTAGCATTGGCATTCGTCTATCTAGTGGCCATCTTGCGGAGGAGTTCTTTGAGGTTCCCCGTGGCGAGCAGTACACTGTGCTTGGCCATGCGAAGCGCTACCTTTCAGGCGACTTCACCCCTGCGACGCCTGCGACACCAGAGGAAGAGCGTGGCGATCGCCTCTATAGCGTTCACCTACATGCCATCACGCGCAATGGTGCTGCAGGCCTTGCGCAGATGCTGCGGGAGTACTTCGTGTTGTGCGGCGTCGAGCAGGAAAGTGATAGCGCGCTGCAGCATAAGGTTCACCGCATGCGATGCGAGCTGGATCCGGAGACGCGTCTGCTTACCGCGCCGACGTACTGCACGGCGTGCTACAACCGGGATCACGACAACATACTATTGTGTGCAGAGTACCTGTTCAAACGAGATCGCAGAGCGAGCCAACAGCTACGCACACAGGCGCTTCTGGCGGAGAGTATGGAACCATCCACTGTCGCGGCACTCGGTAGCTCACTCAGCGAAGGACGAGCGACGGCAACACGTCCCGTGGCTCTGCCATTGGACTCCACACCAACAGCGGCCGGCGGCGGAAGTGGTTCCTCACTGTATATGCGGTGGTCGTTACAGCGGCGCTCTGTAGAGGGGCGATGGGGTGTGCACCTGACAAAAGGCCTCCGACTGGTCGGTATCGAGGAGGTGCGCCTCATCCGCTCTGGCGAGTTGTTTGTGCGGACCGCGAAAGGCAACGGCGATGGGGAGCCCTATGGCGGTGCCACGGCCACAGTGTCACCGACACGTCCTGATGCCGCCACATGGCCTTGGTATTGGCTGAGGGCACTAGAGCAGGCACGTCGGAGGAAGTCTCAACCGGCAACATCATCCCCCACGGCGGTGTCGGCCTCCCCCAGCATCGCGCCAGGCACGACATCGCCTGAGGCACTGGCAGGCTTCTTATCCCAGCTCTTCGATGTGGACGAGCTCGACCGTCTGACGAACGAGAACCGTACGCAGATGGCGGCCACACTGCCATTACCGAACGACCCTGAACGTCTACTCTGCTTTTCAGTGAAATCGCAAGACGAAACGCCGATGTCGTTGCCCACGGATTCCCCAGCAGAGAGCACTTTACTTGGGCAATGCGTGTGGCAGCTCCGAGCCATTAACGGTTCCCCCGTCCGCAGTCGCAGCGATGTGGCGGCGGCGCTGGTGAAGCTCTCCAAGCAGCGCGAAGTGGAGATGCTCTTTGATTTGCTCGCGCCCCCGCCGCCTACTGCAGGACCCACCGGCAATGCTCCGATGCTCGCATCTGCATCCGAGGAGGCGCAACTCGACCAGTGGTTGCAGGCTCTTCCGCCACGTCTGAAGCTGACACTGGCTAAGCGTAGAGACCACATCGCGATGAGATCGTCCTGGGGCCTTCAGCTCCAGGCCAGCACAATGCTACTAGTAAACCTAAAGGATATGATACATCAGATTACAGCAGCGGTAGCAGCCAAGGACGCCGTGACGCGCAAGAAGTCCTGTGCCCTCTCCCTCGTCCCCGTGGGAGACGACGATAGCAGTCCGACGCAAGAATCTCCGTCAATACCGTCGGTGATTGCCGCGCTGGCCGGATCACCTTTTGCGGAGCACCTTAATCGAATTTATGCCGTTGCAGAGGTGCACACGACGCGTGTGAAGTCGGTGACCGACGCGGCAAACGCTCTTCGGGGGTTTCAGGCTTTGGTACAGCACAACGAGCTGCAAGCCGAGAGGGATGGCCATCTTTCTGATGAGACAGTGCAACTGGTCTTACTTCTCGAGCGATTCCAGAATAAGCTATCTACGGCACCACGCGAGAGCGCATCTGAGGCGGCTGTTAAGGGGGATCAACCTGGCTCGGCAGCAGTGAGGAAGCGCGACTACCACGAGACGACGAAACCCTCGGTAGGGGTTACACCAGCGGCCACGAAAACGGAAGTGGATGATCCCGTCCTGCTTGCCGTTGCTCCACTGCCTCTCTGCGTCCGACTCAGTGCCGATCAAGCATCTCACAACCTCATAACGCTGGCTATCAACCGGCGCATCCTGTGCACCCAGACGCGAGGCCGTTGGGGTCTGCGGGTCCAGCTGGGTATGCTGCGTCTGAAGTACGTGCAGTATAACAAGTACTTCACCTTTCAGGTCTTCGCTGTGAAACAGTCACAAGCAGTACGCGTTGCGGACACACTACGGTACCACGACCAAGGCCCCAGCGAGAGCCCGGGTGCCCCTGACGGCAGCGGAGAGCGACTACAGCCCTCCCCTCGTGCGGAGGAGAAAGCTCAAGGCCGTCGCACGGCGTCGCGCGGTGGGCTACCTTACTCCTACTTCATCTATATGATCCAGTCAGTCAACCGTCAGCCTGTGGTGTGCAATGATGGGCTGCGGGATGCGCTGGGCCGTGCCGCCATTGGTGCGCGCGAGAGTGAGCCGGGGGATGCTGGGACTGCGAGTGCCACATGGGAGCGCTCTGCTCCCGAGTCCGTCATGCTGGAAGTGCGGCAGTATCCGTTGGCTCGTCTTTCCCTTACGGTAAGCCGCGGTGGTGTGGAAGAGTCGAGCGCACTCGCACCTGTGGGACTCCACATCAACCACTCCATGGGCATCGTCGCGGCAGAGCCTGGAAGCCCGATAGCAAAGGCCATCCTCGTATCCACGAGGGGGCACTGCTCACTTCAGAGGCTGATCCGTGCGTTACCCGCGAGGGACGAAGATGGGGGTCGGGGATGGGTCACCCATCCGGTGCTTGTGGAGGCATTGCTACATTGCGCACCGAAACACGCGGGCGAGCTTCTACTTCGTTCCCAGAAGCCTCAGGAAGGACAGCCCTTGCTTAAGCGGGTACACATGTGGGAGTATTCTCTGGACGAGGACGCCGTCGCTCCTGGCAGCTCTGCAGCGAAGGGAAGCACTAGGGAAGTCAGCGCTTCTCCTGATGCAGCTCAAACACACACCGACTGGTTTGTGGCGCTGGATGCGATGTGGACGACACTTGGGCAACTAAACATGGTGGACGGCGTCGATCTACTGCAAGCCGCACTCCTCCGCGACTTCGTCCTCCGCCGCGCGGCGCGCCGATCGACGACGGTGGATGAGGGCATCTCTCCGGAGGCCGAGGAGGAAGAGCTTTGCCAGCGTTTGCGAGACGTCCACCAGCAGGTGATGTGGCGTGTGGTATACGCGGCAAAGGCCGGCAAGGCGGTACACAGTCCAGCTGACCTGGGTGCTGTCCTGGCCCCAGGGGTGTCGGAGGAAGTCCTCGTCGTACAGCAGTGCCTTAGGGAGTAGCCGGATGCCTGTGCGGGGGGAGGGGGGCAGGTAGTAAATACGTGATCAGAATTTGTTTCATTGAGCGGTGGGGGAGCGGTTAAACGGATCGGGATTTGAGAAACGGCGTTCCCGCGCATTGGGGGGGGGGCTGTACTAAGTAGAGGGATCTACACATCCACCTTTAAAAAATATATTATGACAACGTACGAGGAGAAGTGGGAGATAGGAGGGTGTCATGGCGTCGACTGGAAGCAGCATGGCACGCGGCGCGATACTTCCTCCCCCACGGTTTGCTCAGAAGCATCGTATGTGTGCGCGTCTGCTCGACGCGTGAGGCAATCGTCTTTGCCCTCCCCCCTCCGCCTATTTCACTCTTCTACGTTATATGCGTCGTCCAGGGAGAGGCTTAGTCGATACACTCAGAGTTGGGATACACGCGTCAGCTTCCCCGTTTTGCATTTTTTATTGTTTTACATCCCACAGCCCTGGGCCGCCGTCATTGGGGGGTCCCTATTTTCCGCCTGTGCTTCTTCATATTCAAGGAAAAGGTCGTACCTACTATATACCTACCATCTCTCTCTCTCTCTCTGTAAGGTAGTATACCTTGGTGCTAGCGTCGTAGGGAACGAGATGCAGGTGCATGAGCCGATCGACCCCGAGCGCGAGCAGGCGCGGCAGGAGGCGATCAAGAATATTATTGAGCGAAACAAGATGCAAGATCACCTGCGGAAGGTAAACACGGAGTTCAAGGAGAAGCAGGAGACCCTCAACGACCTCGAGGACAAGATTAACTCACTGCTCAGCATCGGACACTTCGTCGGCGAAATCCTGAAGCGCGTCGACGACGAGCGCTTTATTGTGAAGAGTATAAGCGGTGCGCGCCACCTTGTCGGGTACAAGAAGAGTATTAAGCCCGAGCGGCTTCAGTTCGGCACCCGTGTCGCACTGGAGATCACCACACTCACCATCGTCCACGTTCTACCGCGCGAGGTTGACCCGCACGTTTATAGCATGCAATACATGGGCAACGAGAAGACCGTCTCGTTTCAGGAGATTGGTGGCTTGCAGGAGCAGATGCGGCAGATGCGAGAGGTGATCGAGCTACCACTGACCAACCCCGAACTGTTCACACGTGTAGGAATCGCCCCACCCAAGGGCGTGCTGCTGTACGGTCCACCGGGAACAGGTAAGACGCTGCTTGCGAAGGCCATTGCCGCCAACGTGGACGCGAGCTTTCTCAAAGTGGTTGCTTCCTCCATCGTGGATAAATACATTGGCGAGTCAGCACGTGTTGTACGCAACATGTTCCGTTACGCCCGCGAGCACGAACCCTGCATCATCTTCATCGATGAGGTGGATGCCATAGGCGGCAAGCGTATCGAGGGTTCCTCCTCCGATCGCGAGATCCAGCGGACACTGATGGAACTGCTGAACCAGATGGACGGCTTTGATAAGTTGGGTAAGGTGAAGGTGATCATGGCCACCAACCGGCCTGATACCCTTGACGCCGCGCTCATGCGGCCGGGGCGGCTCGATCGTAAAATCGAGATCGGACTGCCCAACGAGAGCGGCCGGCTGGACGTCCTCAAGATCCACTCGGGCGGCATGACGAAGCAGGGCGAGATTGACTTTGAAAGCGTCGTGAAGCTCTCTGAGGGCTTTAATGGAGCGGATCTACGCAATGTTTGCACGGAGGCGGGCATGTTTGCCATCCGCGCCAATCGTGACTACGTCATCAGCGAGGACTTTAACAAGGCCGTGCGCAAGGTGGCTGACATGAAAAAGCTAGAGGGCGCCGTCCATCAGTACGCGGAGCAGTAGTGCTGCTACAGGTCGTGCTGCCCGCCGCTTGGAGGTGATGGGAGCCCTTGAGCACCG
>JAIZPF010000055.1:0-22685 GCA_020509355.1 Blechomonas ayalai | reverse complement strand
ATGCTTCTGCCTATTTCGCTCGTCGCGGAGCCTTTCTCGTTCTCACCAACTCGCTCTCATCCTACCTTCTACCTCGCCTGCTTCTTTTGGGAATGTTTGGCGCGTGGCGCTGATAATATGTCGTTGAGCGTGGTGTGACAATGTCTTTGGTGGAATGGGGGAGAGAAAGCGAGAGAGAGGACAGCATGCCCGCACCCATCCCTTGATTACTGGCCACATGCATGTGCTCTCTCTCTCTCTCTCTCGTTCCTGAGTCACCGTCCCTCTACCTGTGAAGGATGCTGAGCCTTGGTCTATGGATGTAGCAGCACCTTACCCTTACCCCTCCCTTACATTGTTTAGCAGACCATCTTTTCTGTCTGTACGTGCGATTACAGTCGGTGTACAGGACAAGAGCGAGCAGGGGCATGCCGCGTGTTGGGCCATATAAGGTGCCCTTCCCCTTCGAGCCGTATGCGCTGCAAGAGCACGCTGTCACTGAACTGCGCGCCTTTCTTCAGGGTGAGGGGGCGAGCAGGAATCAATCATCCCCAGAGAATGTGGGCCCGGTGCTAGAGCCGGGCGAAGCGGTGCGCGTGGCCGTCCTAGAATCACCAACTGGGACTGGAAAGTCTCAGATGCTACTGAACAGCGTTCTTTCACATGTGTTTGAAGTTGCCGAGACGGCAGAACGCAGTGTCGAGGGTGAAGGGGAGGAGACTAATACTTCTCCTACCCAGCTCTGGACAGGGACGGAGCTGCCATTGAAGGCACCTCGCGTGGAAGAGCTCGCTGTCGAAGCTGCAGAGCCCCCGCCACCGGCGTCTCTGATTGGAGGTGCCAACTCAAAATCGGCAGGATTGACTCTGCAGGACGTGCTCAAGCAGCGACAAGTGGAAGAGGCGGCGCGGGAGCTGCGTGAGGCTCGTCAGGCGCGGCTCCACGATGAACGTCGTCGCCTGCGGCGGCAACGGAAGCTGCGCGAGTGGGCCACGCAACGGCAGATGGGTGATGTAGATGAGATACTCATCGACCAGGATGAAGTCGAGTTTCTGCGCGAGCAAGTTGGCGGAGGACCCATTTCCACCGTGTGTGATGAACACTTGTCGTGTTTGGATTACTGCACCCCGTCGTCGTCGTCGTCGTCGTCATCGCGTGCTAGCTCATGTGAAGTGGCGGAGGATCAGGCGGGGGAGGATAGCGCCAGTGTTGAGGGCTCTCTGGCCAGCGGGCTCCCGCTACGCAAGCCGAAGATGTACTTCGCCAGTCGTACGCACACACAGCTAGCGCAGATTATGGAGGACCTTCATCGGACAGACTTTAGTCGCTTCGCCGTCACACCCCGACGGCAAGGAAAGGAAGACGAAGCCGTGGAGCTGACTGGCAACGGTCCATCCACGCCGTTACCAGGCTCTCCCCGCCGCCTATCAGCAGTGCACGTGGCGGGTCGCCAACACCTCTGTATTAACGCGGCTCTTCGTCGAAGGGCCGGTAACAACGCGGAAGCGTTGAGCGAGTTATGTCTTGCGGCGATGCAGTTTGAACAGTCCCCAGCCGGTGTGGCAGCTCGGCGCGCAACGGAGAAGCAACGCGCCGGGGCAGCGGCCGTGACGATGAACCTCATGAAGCCGCCGTCGCGCGACATTGAGGACGGGCCGCCGGGCAATGTCTTCGGGCTTTCCACGTCAGCGCACGAGGGTGGCGGTGATAGGGGGTGTGAATTCTGTGCCAAGCACCGCCTTCAAGTGCTGCTGACGCACCTGAGGGAGCAGCAGCGAGCGGTGAGGCAGGCTAACAGTCCTGGCGACAGGGGAGTCAACGCATCCTCCCATGCCTCCGTCCTTGGTATGCAAGCCAGGTCGCTGCAGGAGATGGTGCTTCTGGGGCAGCAGCTGCGCGCTTGCCCGTATCTTGCGAGCCGTCTACTCGTTCGCAGCGCGGATGTGGTGTTGGTGCCCTACGGCTACCTCCTCGATGAGAGCCAACGCAATGCGCTCCTCGGTGGTGCGGCCACAAACCCTGTCACTGCAGCGGAGGTCGCCGAGCAGCAGATCAGTCGAGGAGCGATGGAGTCAGACATACCGTACACGGTGGGAACGGTGATGTACCGCCATCGACATCGGCAGACACCGATAGTGCAGACGCGGCCGCTACAAACCTCCCCCACGGGGGCTCAAGCCGCCGACGATGCTCGGGCCCTCTCAAACCCCGCAGCACTGCCCTCCTTTGCTGGTGACGTCCTTGTCATTGATGAGGCCCATAATCTGGCGGATTACTGCAGGCAGCTCAGCACCACTACCCTCTCCTCATTGGAGATGCAGTTGCTTGAGCAGATGATGCACCTGTATCTGGTGCGGTATGAGGCACGGCTGCTGACACGCAACAAGCAGCGGATACGGGAGCTGATGCTCCTCTTGCGGCAACTGCGTTGCTACATGGAGAGGGAGCTGGGTGGTCCTCACCGACTGGGCGCTACCAGCAGCGCATACCGCCCAACGGTGTCATCCACCCTTTCCCCGTCCGACGCGGCCGCCCCGGGCCGTGCATGGGTACGCCCCTTCATTGCCTTCACCTTTGATGCCGGTGTTGACAATGTGGACGTTGTACCACTGCTCGTGTTCCTCGCTTCGTCTCGTCTGACTGTGAAGCTCGCGGGAATGCTTCCGTATACCCTCTCTCAGCTGACCCACGAGGTACAGGGAAAGGATAAGCATGGAGGTGTGGCAGGGGATGCATCGCTGCCACTCGGTATGCTTGCCCTCTTGCATGCTCTTGTGAACGCATGCGCTGTCGAGCCGATAACCCCCGCATCACCGTGGGTGGCGCTCTTGGTGAACTCTGCTGAGGCACAGGAACGTGCTCACGCCTGCATCACCCGCACTGCGCACCGGGCTGAAGCCTTTCTGCGCTGGTTCGCCCAATCAGGGACGAGTACGCGTGTGATACTCGAAGCCGACCTGCCAGCCTCGACCGAGGAAGTCCGCACGACCGAGGGGACAGGTGGCAAGCGGCGGCCCCCTATCGGTACCATGGCTGAGGCAGTCCTCACTCCCCCTCAGGGCTCGGAACTGCCTGCCAGACGTATGGTGATGGCAGTGAAAATGAAGCTGGTTCAGTTGGAGGCCGGGCAGCATACCCTTTATCCCCTTCTGCAGCAGGTGCAGGCAACGGTGCTGGCAGGGGGCACCATGCAGCCGCTAGCCCTCTCGTGTGGCCCGTTACTGCCACCTCCATCCGCACCGTATGACGGGGAAGAGACTAACAGGGACGGCGCCCGGGCTATGGCTGCGGGGCACCGAGAGAAGGATTCCATGCCGACCCCACCTATTAAGTTAATTTCTGAAGGTCATGTTGTCCCGGCCACGTCCGTCGTTGTGTACACCCTTGGAGCTGGCCCGAGCGGACGACGGATGGAGTTCAGTCACAAGGCCCTTTCCTCGCGGTCATCTATGCCGCCAACGCAGCGATTCCCGGGGAGCGACTTGACACGCCATCGTCCAACGGAATTCAACAGCCATCACGACGGTATTGGCAGTACCGCCGAGGTGCACATCTTCACAGAGTTGGCGTCTACGCTGATGAACCTCGCCCGCGTCCTCCCCCCGGCGGGGGTCGTGTGCTTCTTCCCCTCGTACGAGCTGGAGGAGCGGGTGACGGCCTTCCTCCACCGCACAGGACTGTTCGCGGAGCTGAATGACATCAAGCGCGTCTTCCGCGACCGTCGCGGCAACGGCCAGGGAGATGAGGTGGTGGACGCCTATCGGTCGTGGATTGAAAACCAGCCGGCTCTAACCGACGGGGGAAGCCATGAGCGGCGCCCGCAATGCACCCGCGGGGCGCTGCTCTTCGCTGTCATGGGCGGCCGCTTCTCTGAGGGCATTAACTTCGCAGATGACCTGGGCCGTGCGGTGGTCGTGATCGGTTTGCCCTTCGCCAACCCCGCCGACGATGAGCTGCAACTCTACCTGCAGCACATTGCGCAGACGCGCGTCTGTGGCGGCGACAGACCATCACCCTCACCCTACTCCTCCTCTACATCGGCGCCCGGCGCGCCCTCCAGTCCCGTTGCGGTGGACAGGGTAATCTGGAGCCTTTACACCGATCTGTGCATGCGTACCGTGAATCAGTCCATCGGCCGGTGCATTCGGAACGCGAGGGACTACGCAGCGGTGGTGTTGATCGATGCAAGGTACGCGGAGAGAGCGGAATTGCGTCAGCGCATCCCCGCGTGGATGCAGCGCTCACTGCAACCTGCCGCCGGCTTCGGCGAATGTTTTCGTGGGCTGCGATCGTTCTTCCAGGAGCAGACGGCCCGGGAGGGGGTACTGGGGTGATGGTGTGGGTTGGAAGGTCTCCTCAAGCGGGCACCCACAGGCCAATAAGCGTTGCCAGTAGGTGGAAGAGCTCCCGGGATTGGCGGCATACCTTCTTCCAGAATTGCACTCGAGGACGGTAGGGGCCACGGGTTGGGATAGGGAGTTGGTCCTCCGATGGCTCTATCCCCTGCACTGTTCTCATCTTACTGTTCCCTTTTCAATTCGTTTACGTGTGAAGGTGTCCACCAGTCCAGAGCTCCTTGACACCTCAGCAAGGCGCTATATCAGATACACGCATATCGAGGGCGTAGCACAGTACACCCGATCGCTCCCCCGTCACGGACGGATATTATTTAGTGCTTGCAAGTCCTTTACCCACCAACGCACAAGCGAGCGATACAACAGCTCCATCTTGGCGTAACCTCAGAGACTAATCTCCGTTTTTCGTCCTCCCCCCTCTGCCCCATTTAAGTTCCCGCCACCTCATTAGGCTAGTTTCAGGTATGCCCTCCGGTAAATCGCAGCATGCGAACCCTAACGCGACAAAATTAAGGCGTGGGGGCAACAAGGGCCATGGAAAGCTTGCCGCCGCATCCAGGGTCGTGCTGACCGAGTCCCTCTTGGCGACTGAGAGCGAGAAACACGCGACGTCGAAGTCGCTCTACGGCGACTCGGCCGCACGCATATCAGGCAACGTATGCCATCTGCACGATCACGTACGCCACCGTGCGTACGAGGCGGTCCTACGCCATGTACGGGGCAAGACGGTGCTGCACCTTGGCTGTGGCATGGGACTCTATGCCATGCTGGCGGCACGCGGACTGGCAGAGCATGTTGTCGCGGTAGACACCTCTGCGGTCGTGGATGCCGCGCGTGTCGTGGCTGATCAGAACGAGCTGCACAACATCACCTTTTTACGCGGCCGCCTGCGTGATGTGATTGTACAACTGCCGCGTAAACTGTTTGACATTGTGCTGTGCGAGTGGATGGGGGCGTTTCTGTTGAACGACTCCATCTTGGACGACGTCCTCTACGCCCGTGACCACCTCCTGAAGGAGGGTGGAGTCTTGTGCCCTAACCGCTCCTCGCTCCACATCGTCGGCGTTACCGACTACAACTTCCGCCTAGATACGGTAGATTACTGGAGCAATGTGTATGGCTTTCAGATGCATCCCATGAAGCAACTCGTACAGCAGGAGGTGGAGGTATGTGCGATACCGGCGAGGAACATCGTCACGAATACCTGTCTCCTCCACACCGTCGAGTTGGACACCCTCCCTGGCCTGACGACTGAGGAAACCACGCAGTATGTCGAGGCCGCGGCGAAGGCCGAGTCCGATCGCCGGAGCGAGCTGGAGAACCCCGTAGAAGCGCGCCGGGTGCCCTCGGGTGTCGCCCAGGCGGGCTTTGAAGCGAACTTCAAGGTACTCGCCACGCACCGGACCACGATACACTTCCTCACTTTCTATGCCGACGCCATCTTCACCAACCGGGCTGCTCCAGGTCTGAACTTCGTGATTGGCATCCGCCCTGGCGGGCAAAGCGGGTGGACGGAGGTGAGCGTTGGCCTACAGGACCCCTTGCCGGTGGAGGCGGGCGAGTACGTCACGGGCACGGTGACGGCCCACACGCCTATGGAGCAGGGCGGCAAGGTAACTGTGGTAACGGTGACGGCCAAAACGGAAGGCAAGGTGGCACCGATCAGTACCAGTGGTACGTACTATTATCAGGCATACTGACATGGCGAGTGGGAGGTCCACCCTGATGGTTCCGCCACAGCAGGGCGTGTCCACGCACCCTCCTCCCCCCTCTCTCCTGTCACGGTCCACCCCACCAGCACACATACGCAAGAAGCAACGTTTGATTTTCCCGTGTGTTAAAAGTTTGTAGTGGGGATGAGGGTGTGTGTGTGTTGGTGAAGTTAATGAGTTAAGGGAAGGTGAAGGTCCATTACCACATCGCGAGGGGGAGGGGGGTAGGACGCAGGTGCGCTTCACGGAAGCCACCATACACATCCACCTACCTTTGGGAGGGCTGCATTACACCAACCTGCGCCCGGGGACAGCACGTGTTCTCCAACGAAGGCCTGGTCCCCTGGGGCAGTCCTGACAGTAATGCCTCTAAATACTTCAAGATGGTCGGTGGGGGCGCCCACAGCCGTGCCGCTCTTTCTGCAGATGCATGTACTGAACGTCGTGTGTGTATGGGGAAAAGACATCAGCAGGGTGGTAACGTGTAAGAGGCAGTGTATGGTGGTAATCGGCATATAACAGAGGAAGGACACACCGCGGTGGCGAACCTGGTGTGGTGTAGGGATGTGCGGGCTACTGCAGAACGATTCTCAGCGCCGGTAGCGCCATACCCGTCTGATGCGTCTACCCTCTTATCCTTTCTCCTTTCCGCTCTCTTTCTGACTGCGATGCAGCAGAGGGTGGAGATACCCGTCTGAATATATCGAGCCTGAGCAGTACGCTGTGGAGCGGAGTGGCGAGCTATGCTGCGCTGCGTGCGGGTGCTCTTTGCGAACGACTACCGCACATCACCGAAAATCGCCGATGAGTTCAACAATGTGCTGAACCGCGCCGGCTGGGCCTTCGATCATGTCGCCATTGATGTAGGCAGCCTTATCGGATCCGCATCGCGCCTGACGCGAGACCTTACAGGTCACGAACGGGATCGGGAGACGGTGAAGTTGGTACACCGGCAGTTGACGAACACGATCCTCCGGCGCGTGCAGCCGAGGAAGTCTCTCGCCATCTTCCTCGACGGCAGTGAGCCGCTGTGGAAGGTACGGCACATGCGCCTCTACCCCGGTAAACGCTTTGAAGAGAAGTTCTACCGGAGCGCGGGGTCCCCGATGCCGTACCTCCTCGAGGAGAAGTTACGCTGCATGATTACCGACTGGCGCAGTCCTAGTACAGAGTTCCTCATCAGCGGTCCCGCCGTGCCCGGGCCGGTAGAGATGAAGCTGTCGGGCTGGTTACTCGACCTCGCCACCCGCGTTGTCGTCCCCGCCACCAACCCGCGCCACGTATGCGAGATTACGTCCAATGACACTTTCTGTCTTGTGGGTAACACAGATTTGTTTCTCGCAGGCCTCGGCGCGACGCCGTTCCACAACCTCACGACACTCACCCTCGCGCAGGGTGAGCTCAAGTCCCTCTCCTTGCAGGACGCGCTCGAGTGGTTGTCGATGGACCACCTTCTCCGGTCCACCACAGCACCGGCAACCGGGGTGGGGACAGGCACGAGTGACGCGCAGCGTGAGCTTCAGCGAAGGCTGGCAGCTGTACGGACGGATGTCGTGCTGCTTTTCTTGCTTGCCCATGGCATCTCCGCCACAGACCTTCCAGGCGCGGGGGTCAACTTTGGAGATCTCATGGACGCCTACACCGCGCTGTCCTCCTCTGCCGCCAGGGCCGAAGGAAGCGACGCCGCCGAGCCGCACTCGGAAAGCCTCTTGTTTCGCGAAGTCCCCCTCACAGCGGCTTGCTTCAGCACACCCTCGATGCGCCTGAAGGTGAGTGCGCTCGCCCAGGTGCTGACCCGAGCGGCGAAGCGGTCCCTGCACACGCCGCCTCGTTCCTGCCCTCACTCGAGGCACTACCTGGAGGTGCTTCTGCAGAGCCACGGAATGCTCTGCGGCGGTGGGATGTCGAACATTGGCTGGACCCCCGATAGTACGTCTCATATCTCTGAAAAGCCACCGACCATTCCGCTGGATAATCTTGTGGCCCACCTCCATCACGTCGCCGCGGCGGCCGGGTCGAATGGGGAGCTGCACGCGAGTCGCAACCGCGCCTTCGCCCTGACAGGCTTGGAGTCCCTGCTTCTCACGTCACCCACAGCCGAGACGATTGAGCAGGTGCTGCCCGTGTACATACGGGGCCACACGCTACCACCTGGGGTGGCGAAGGACATCGTTGAGACCCGCAATGTGCAGGAGGCCCTGGTGAAGGCGAGGGCCATCCTTCGTGTCGCGCAGGAGGAGGGCAGTGAGGGCAGCCCTGCCGAGCAGCCGCACCCTGCCGTGCAGCACGGCCCTTCACACCTTTTTGTCCGCACGCCGGGGTCACGAGGGCCGCCCGCGGGGTGGTCCTACCATAGCGTCAATGTCGGCATCAAATCGGAGGCGATGAACATTCGCTACGCGGTAAACGCGTCCGGCCACACGTCCCCGCGTATCCTCGACGAGTGCGGCCTGAACAAGAAGAATGTCCTGTACGTCTATGCCGGAGACGGGTCACAAGCCTGGAAGGAGGCCCCGTGCGGGAGCGGACGCGACGGCGACGAGCAGGCTACCACGCAGGTTTCTGTGGTAAATGAACTCACAACGCTAAAGGTGGTGACGTGGAACGTGCAGTTCGGCCGGCACAGCGGCAAGCGCACGCCTCTCGGTCGTGACGGTATTGATTGGTGCACCCCAACCCGCCATGCTGCCCTTAGCGCGGTGCTCCAGCAGACCGGAGCTGACGTGATCGCCATGCAGGAGGTGGAGGGGTCCTGGTGGGACTATCTGACTGCACAGCCATGGGTGCGAGAGGGTTACGCGCTGACGTGCGGCGCCGGGGGCCATGCGATTCAGCCGTGGGGTGTGCTCATGCTTGTTCGCAAGGGCATATCCGTGGTCACGGTTCACCATGCAAATGTCCCCGCCTTCTCCGGCCACACCAGCGCCATGCCGGAGGTGACGATCGCCGTGTCGAAGGGGGTCCCGCCTGTCACGATCGGCTCCGTGCATCTTCTCGCACCCTACAATGAGAACAACATCAACAACCGCGAAACGCAGCTTCAGAACCTTGTCAAGCGGCTTCGAGCGGACCACGCGGGGCAAGCGTCGATAGTCATGGGAGACTTCAATGACTGTGCCACCAACATGTTTCGTGTCCCGGAGGAACTTGGGTATCGGGATGCGTGGGAGGTCCTTCACCCGAGCAGTAGCGGCCGCCGCCCTGCTGGCGTGGGGCCAGAGGAGGAGACTCAGTGGGGGTACACGATCGATGGTGTTCGAAATCCGTACGCGGCGAAGATTATTGAGGAAGAATTCTTTGGCCGTGCCGACCGTGTGCTCGTCTCCGCGAGACACCTTCAACCAATCCACGCAGAGTTGGTGGGGACGCAGTCCGTTTTATCCGTTCTGGAAGGGGATGGTGAGGCTGGACGCACAATGCAGGTGGACAAGCCATCGATACCCATCCCGGAGTACCTCTATCCATCGGACCACTTCGGCGTACTTGTAGAGTTCCAAGTGTTGTAGCTGGCCGGCCCCTCCGCGCCCCTCACCAGCACATGGTGTCTTGGCAACGACAGGGAAGGTACAGAGAATGGCCTGCGGGGATGTCTACGTACGCACAGCGGACGTCTGGTGGTGGTGGTGAGGAGGAGTAGGTGGGGTGCGATAACAAGAAGGGAGCGCTGATGAGTAGACTGTGGGCTATGTAGGTGAGCATTGGGAGAGCTGCAAGTAGGCTGCCCGGCATGCTACCACGGCACTTACCTTCACGCGGTGAGCTGTATCTTGTCTCATGATTGGCTTGTTTGTTCATTGTTGTTGTTGTTGTTTTCGTCCGTCGTGCGTCGGTGCGGGGACGGCTGAGGGCGGCCACTCGTAGTGTTGTGTTGATTGCCAAAAGAAGACCGCCAAGTGAGTCGTGCCAACGGAGCTCGCTGACGGTCGCACCCGCCGTTTCGTACACAAAATAGGCGAAGAGGCACTTCCCTCCGCCTGTCCATCCTGGCGGGAGGGGTGAGGCGTATTGGGCGGCACGCTCTCATCAGGCCACCATGTCGTTCCGCTACACGAACAACTTGGTGGGGGTGATGAAGCACCGGCTGATGCTCGAGGCGGCCCACCGCGATCTCGCCCGACGCACCTTCACAGGCACGTGTAATGGCATCGAGGTGGTTTGCTCCGGTTACGGCACCGTGCTGCGCGTTAGCATGCCGGACAAAACCACATGGGAGGGGCACTACCGTAAGATTTCTCCCGTATACAGAGCTGCGGCAGACAGCCACACATCTTCCCCACCGGGCCAGTCACCTCCGTCGGGGGAGCTCGATCTGCGCAAACTCGCCAACGACATTCAAGGGGCGACCTGGGCAGCCATGCGCAAGCTGCGGGTGGCAAAGGAGGAGGCGCATCACCGCTCACTGGTGCACAACCACCAGCTGCAGTCGCAGGCGAACCTGCGAAACTGGTACGACGAGGATGCGACAAGCCTCCGCCCGTACCCCTTCGAAGGTCTCATCAATGAGCAGGCGACGCCGTGGATGCAGGCGGTGCGCTTTGGCATGGCACAGCCCACCGCCTTCCTGGGCCGTAAGCGCGTGACGGCAGGGGCGGTTGGAAGTGAGACTGGCGGTGTGGCAGTGTTGGGGTCCGCCGACTGCGTTCCCTCCGCCGTTCCAATTGGCTCGGCGCATCCACTGTACACAGCCGGTCTGGTGCAACTCGAGCAGCCCAGCGGGACTCCCCCGGCTGACGGTGTGGGTGGAAACCAAAGTCGGGTAAACGAGGCGGCGGTGCTGAGCGCACAGCGGGTGGAGCTGTCTCATGATGAGCAGTATTTTTGGCACTGCGTGGAGCTGATTCGGCGCGGCCAGCTGGCGACACTGCCAGGTGGCACGAAACGGAGCTACGCGGAACAGTCATCCGTCGAGGTGGAGGGCGTGGTAGACAAGGTTCAGTTGCAGTTCACGAGTTAATGCAGGTTGCTCCCGCACGCAGCTGTTGGGATTGGCGGGCTACGCTGTCTGAAGGAGAGGTGGGGTGAACACAGTCGTCGCGTAGTGTTTGAGTTTGTGCCACATCCACTGAACACATTGTTTACAGGCGAGGGGGAGTGAGCATTGTCTGCCGCCGACTGGTCTTTGGAAGAAGAGGAGGTCTCCCCCACATCCACCACCCTGTGACCGCTCTCTTCTCTTTGGCACCTACATCAATCTCTATAGGCAGACCCACAGTAGCGGTGGAGTGCTCTCCTCTCGAAGCCATTGCCAGGGAAGAGAGGAGCGGGGCTCTCCCGACTTTGACGACACACGTACGACATCTCCGGATACGAGCAAGCGCCAATTCGGTAGGTCAAAGGAAAGAAGCAGACTTTGTGAGCACGCCGTATTCCTTCCACTAGTCATACTGACTTCCTCATGTTCCGCCCTTCACCTACATTCCGTACACCTCTTGCTCGCACCAGTTTACCGACGTCTGTGTTGCACGCTATCGACACGGCATTCTACTATCCTCGGTTCAACCCTCGTACGCATGTGCCGGACATAAGCGTGCCGGAGGTGAAGGACGCGGTGGATCTTCTGCAGCCGCTGCCCCTCTCGCCCCGGTGGTCGATGACGGTACCACCTGGGGGCGTGTACGAGAATCCCTTGCAGCGGCAGGATAGGCTACAGCAGCGGGACAAGGGGGTGGCGCTGCTTGAGCGTGCCATTGATATTTTTGATGGCCTCGGTGGGGCTGCCGCGACGAACCCCGCCATCTCCAATATCACGCGCTTCTTGTACGCTACATGGTTTGAGTTGCTACAGGGTGTTGAGCATCTACCGCGCCCTGCCGCCGCACTGCGCGTTCACGCCCCCAAGACGGTACTCCAACAATCAGCGCGACTGCTCTACTACAACGATCACTGGGATCGAGGCAGCGTGGATCAGCTCGACACGGCCTGTGTACTACTTGCGCATTTTGTGCGGGCATTCTGCGCCCTCCACACACGTCCATTCCACACACCACAGGAGTCAGTTGCGAAGGCGTCTTCCGCTGTTGGTAGGGGGAGCTCGTACAAGTCCGGCCCCTCGTCTCCCGCCGGCGGCAGCGGGGGACGATCCGTGGCCCAGACCTGGGCCCTTCCAGTTGGAGGCACGGAGACTCCCTCGCATGTACTGACGCTTCCACTCGTCATGGAGCGCCTGGACGAAGTTCTGCGCCTGTGCGCAAGAGCACACGCGACGCACGGAAAGACATGTCCTGAACTACGATGGCATGTACCGAAGCTGCTGCTGTTGAAGGCACTTCTCACGATTCCGCTTACTGGTAACCTACAGCACGCAAAGGAGCATGTGGATAAGGCCACCCATCTTGTGCACGCCATGCGGCGGTCCGAGCACCCCGCAATGAACGGGCTGAAGCACCGCGAGCAGGAACCGGAGCTCGGTCTCTATCTCCTCGTGCAAGCAGAGATGAAGGCGCGGATGTTTGATTGGCGCGCCCCACCAGGAGAGGTGGACGAGGAGGTACTTCAAAGTTTTGAGGCTGCTGCCAAGTTTTACGCGGAGCCGTGCGACACGGCTGTAGATTCTGACGGCATCATGCGGGGTGAGCAGATGCGCGAGCGCGAGGGGGAGGTATCGGCATATGCGTGCTGCCTGAGAAGTTATGCCAACTTCCTGCACGGCGCCCCGCGGCCGCCGGCAACATCGGTCCGCGACAGCCCTGTCTTCCTCCCAAAGCAGGTGTTCACCTGTAACCCACTGCTCACCGTCCGTACCGCGTCGGAACTGATATTTACGAACGCCCAGCAGCGCGTCCCGCTCACCTTGGAGCTGTGCCGAAAGCACACCGGTGAGGCACTGGAGCGAGCCCTGCAGATCAACCGACAGCTCTACCCCGACCATCGCGAAAACCCCGCTGCGTCGTGGACACTGCTCTCGATGGCGAGCATGTACGCCGACACTCGGGACTACTTGTACGCCACAGGCTTATTTGAGACTGCCCGCAAAGGATTTGTCGAGAACTACGGCGAGCCGTCGCTGGAGCACCTGCTCTTGCTAAAGCTCCGTTATGAATTCCTCGCCGGTGTGGGCTCGGAAGATGAGGCGAGGGCGGCATCACGTGAAGTAGTGCACCTGCTGAAGCGTCTGGACACGCTCCCGCATTGATGGGCAGCAGCAAAGGAGGGAGGAGAGTTGCATACATGCCCATGCACCTTCTGCGGCGCCCCCTTCACCATCGGTGGCGCAGCGCGGTATACAAATCCCTGACGATCCTCGTAAACGGCATGGTCTTCCTTGCGGTACCAACTGAGAAGGAGAGCGATTGGAGTTGTTTGTTATCGGGCGAGAGAGTGTGCTGTCTTGTCGCGGCGTCTCGTGAGAGTCGCCATGAGCACAGCGTCTCGGCCGTACACGCCTTTAATGGCGTTGCCATCGTGTTCTTACCATGGGGTGTCCCACCAGCACAAACAACACACACGTACTCCCGCGAAGACATGGCGATATCTACTGCTCCCCTTTGGGGAAGGGGGGGGAGTCTAAATCGATAATGACATGATACTTTAGCGTTGGGGTGCTCATGAAGAACGAGCCGGTGAGGGGCTGTCTTTTTTTATTATTATTCGGTATGTGGTGATGCTTCATCGGCCGTCTGTTCTCTCTCTCTCTCTACCCTTCCCATCAACACCAACCCGTACGCATCATGAAGGGGTTCTTGTGAGGCGACTGATGGGTGAGGACATACCTCGCCATGTACCCCCGCCAACCGTATGTGTGGGCTCAGGGGGTTTCCGTCGTGTATGCACCAATACCCCTGGTGCCCCTCCTCCAGACGCAACGAAGATAGGCGGCAGTAGTTCTCCTAGCTACCTCATCGGGAGCCAATGGCTTTCCATTCTTCGGCGGCCTCGGCAGCACTCTCGCTGTCGGCGCCTGAAGGTGGAAGGGCCGCGGCGGTCTCGGTGGCACCTCCATCCGCGTGTGCCCATCGCTACAGCGTCTGATCGGCACGCGTCCATCGTCCTAGCACGCTTTTTTAAGTGGTACTACACGGTCCTGCGACCGCAACACGGGCACATGCACGACGAGGAGATCCAAGTCGCGATAACACTGCAGAAGCGGATGGCGCCAGATGCAGGACACGAGGCAGAGAGGCGGCATACGAAGGCGATCCGCCAGCCTGGTGTCGGACCCACGTTTTCGTCTCCGCGTAGCGTACTTCCAGAGGTGGCAGACGACGAACCTCTAGTCGATTTCGTAGCGGATGGTTCCGCCGGAGCGCTGCCCATGCCTCAACGGCTTCTCCGTCAGACGTCGTTAGCGAGCCTCTTGTGGATATGTTGTCTCGTGGTCGTGGTGATGACGGGCTACTCCTTGCAGATACTGATGCTCAATTTTTGGCTTTCGCGGTACCCACCTGAAGTCGGCCCGGGGAATTACACCACCCTTGCCGTTTCGAGTAGCATTTTCTCCATCTTCTTCCTTTTCACTTTGGGTGTCTACGTGCTGGTGCAGCGGCCATCGTTACGATTTGTATGGACGAGGCGTGGCTGGTGGCTGCTGCTCTGGGTCGGCACGGCGGACACCATCACGAGTACCCTCACCATTTATGCTGCCTCGCACACCTCAGAGGTGCTGCAGGCTCTGTGTAGCAGCACCGTCCCCCTGGTGTCAGCGGTGTTGCAGAAGCTCGTCTTGAAGGATCCACGGGATTACGGCACCCGACAGGTAGTACTGGTGTTTATGTGTATCACCCTTGGTGTGTTGGCGGCCTCAGGTTACGGCTTCGTCCAAAGCGCAATGGGCGACGGGGGGGAGGACGTCTCCGCGCCGCGGAGTCGTCTGGTATGGAGTGTCTTGTTCCTCTGCTCGGTCGTGCCGGGCGTTATGCAGGGTGTGCGTGGCGCAGAGTACATGATCGACTTCACGAAGGATCCGCTGTTTGAGGAATGGTTTATAAACAAGCAGTACGGCACGGAAGAGCAGACGACGGGTCGTGATGTGAGGTCGTATACTCTCGTCACTGGGGATGACATGGAGCTAGGTGACGACTGTAGCGGCCGCGCAGGGGGTGAAGAGAGGGAATTGACAGTGATCGTGCAGGACATCGACCCGCACACACGGATGGGGGATGTGCAGTCTGTGTCTAAGAGGCAGATGGAGCTGGGAAGCTGGAGTGGTGATAGGACTGTGATGTGCAGCCCGATGTCGGGGAAGCAGCCACGCTACGGGGCGTGTAATCGATTCCTCGTTGGTGGTACGAAGGAGGGCACGGAGCACCGAAGTGACGGGGCAGAGCAGGATATCAAGCAAGTGGGAATGCATCAGACGGTAGCTCTTGAGGACCGCGCCAGTCGAGGTGTGAGTCACAGTGGTGCAGCCAGTCCCCGGGTGAGTAGCAGTCGGAACCGTTTCTCACCAACCCTTGATTCCCCGCAAGTGGTGCTCGCAGATCACTTGAGGATGTCCGGTGTACGGGGTGTTCATCGTGAAGTATTCGTTACTTACAGTGTCCCGCAAGGTGACGGCCTCATCGTAAAACTAGTGCTTCTCGCGGTGGGAACGACTATCCAAGCGGTCCAGGCTTTGCTTTTGCTTCCAATGGATGCACTACCATGGTGGGGTGGGAGCAGCTCGGTACGTGACGCCTGGCACAACCTACAGAAAGGCGTCTACTGCCTTTTCCGGTGTGAGGGCAACCTCCTCTTCTGTCTGCTGTACTGCTTTGGCTTTGTACTCACATATCTGGGAACTGCTTATCTTAACCATTTCAGCGTGACAGTGTGTTCCATGGTCTGCCAGCTGGCCGCACCCGTCACAGCATTGATCCTCATCGCCTACCCGCAGCTCAACCTTGCGGGCGACACCACACCATGGTACTTTAGCGTGGCTGCAATTGTGCTTATCGCGACGGGCACCGTGCTGTACGCATTATGGGACCAGCAAACCACTTTGCAGAAGACAATGGGTGAAAATGCGGTGAAGGAGGCATATGTGCGTCCACGTATCGTCATCGTCTCCCACCCAGGTACGCCCAACGAGGAAGTCTCGGGGGACGACGGAGGCGACTGAGTTTGAAAAAGGTGACTCCCCTAACCATGGGAGGAAAGAGTACCATCGCTCAGCCGCCCTGCTCACCCGAAGCAGGCGAAGGGTTGACCTCTGCGGCTGTGTGCCGGTGAGGTGTCAACCGTTTACCGTTCGCTGAGCGCAATGAGGGCCCGATGGTTTACGCTTTTATGTGTGCATTCATGAAGATATACGTGTTCCTGTCGAGTATGTAATATCTTTTATGGCAATGGCAGGAGTGGCAAATGCTCTTTCGCCTGTTGCCATCCCCCCTAACCCCTAGCTCCCTCCCTCTCCCATGTTAGCAACCATCTATCAAATCTATCTATATACGTATGCGAATACGGAGGTGTCGGTTCCACTCTTCTGACACCACTTCCTGCCATTCTCTCTCTCTCTCTCCCCTCCTCCTCCTCCCTGGGCCGAATTCTTGGGTGCGTGTGCGTGTGCGCGTGCATAAGAAAGTCGCTGTTTTCACCCCACAGACCTTAAGGTTAGCGTGTGCAGCACCTCCACATTTGCTTTATATTCGATCTGCATTCACAACGGAGTGGACAAGGCGGTTATACGTGAAGCAGTGCCCTCACGACACGTACACTATCGCAAAGTTTTGTTTGGTTGTTTTCGTTGGTTGATATCCCGCCGTACTCCGGTGGAGGCAACATCCGCAGATACCCAGCTTTATTTCTCCCTCCCCTCCCCTGCCCACGCTATTTCGCCTATCTTGTTTGGATTTGTCTCTTCCCGTCGCTGTGCGTGCCGCAGTTACGGTGTCTCGCTCTAAACCCCGCGGGATTAGCAACTTCCATTGGGGAGATCGACGCGCACCTGCCAACCGAGTTTCATGTGGTCTGTGACACCCCACCGTAAGCCCCCACCCGGCATACGTGGCCTCCCAACATGCGGAGAGGCGATGGCAGCTGACGGTACTACGATTGACTCGCATACCCAGACGAGGAGTGTCGCTTTAAGTTTTCCCCTCGCATCCCCCACCCTCGCTCACGAAGCCGCCAGTCCATATGGCGAGAGGATGGAGTCTGTCCGGGCTGCCCTCAAGGTCTTCTGTCAGCGGGCGTGTCATACCCCACCGCTGCACCTCCTCTGGGGGGTCGTGTTGGTGCTTTTTGTCATCGTCGGCAACGTGATGCAAGTCGTCATGCTGAACATTTGGCTCACGAAATTTCCGTCTGGGGTCGTGGAAGGCAACTACATGACCTTTCTCGTCGGAAACGTCCTCTTCATGGTATTCTTTGCCCTCGTCTTGGCCGTCTTTCTGGCGCTAAGGCGACCGGATCTCCGCTTTACAACTCACCTCCATGGGAGGCTCCTCATCTTCTGGATAGGCTTTGCTGACGCGATCAACAGCTGGATGGCTAACTACGCCGCGTCGTACACGCCGGAGGTGCTGCAGGCGCTGCTCACCAACCTCATCCCACTCTTCTCCGTCTTCGGCTCCAAGTTCATGCTGGGCGATCGCCGTTCCTACTGTAACGGGTGGATCGCCGCAGTGTCGGTACTGACGGTCATGTCGGTGGGCATCGTCTCCGTCTATAATGTGCACCACACTGACGCTAACACGGTACTGCGGAACGGTCGCACCGCAGTCGTCAATGGCTGGTGGGTATTCGTCTTCTTCCTCTCCATCCCATTCCGAGTGCTCATGAATCTGTGGCAGATACAGTATATGCTAGTGTACACACACGACCGAGACTTCTGTCAGTGGCTGGGCCGCGTTCTACAGGGGGCGTCTCCTACGCAAGGTGCCGCGATGGTGGATGCATTACCAGTGGCATCAGGGTTAATCTCTCAGGGCTCAGCCGACAGCTATGGGAGTGACACCGCCTTGTTGCCGTCGACGATGGTGATAGAACCAACCAGTGGTGGTGATCAGGCTAGAACTGGTGCCCCAAGCCACTCCACCACGATGGATACCAACCCTGATCTCCCCCATGGCATTCGGTCCACCGTGCACCAGGGAAGTGATTTCACAGTCAAGGCTGTCATGCTCGCAGGTGAGACAGCTGTACAGGCGCTCCTGTCCGTGGTGTTCCTTCCAGCGGATGCGCTGCCCTGGTGGGGGAACAGCGGTTCACTGGCGGAAGCCGTGCAGAACGTCGCGTCTGGCATGGACTGCCTGTTGCATTGCCCAGACAACCTCCTTTGTGCGCTGCTCTACACCCTCGGGTTTATTCTCACATACGTGGGTGGCGTGTATCTCAATCAGTACAGCCTTACCACATGCTCCATCGTAACGCAGTTGAGTGCGCCTGTGACGGCGCTGTCGCTGATCATCATCCCCGCGTGGAACGTACAGGGGGAGTTCACACCGTGGTACCTTAGCCTGGTGTCGATAGCGATGCAGGCGGTCGCAACACTGCTCTACACCATATGGGAGGAGCTCACCGAAGAGGAAAAGGTCCTTAGCGAGCGACTGCTAAAGATGAGGTGCATGGGCATTACTCTCCCCACAGTGGCGACGAATACCCGCCTCCCAACCGCACTTCCCTCCACCTGCGCGGAGTCCGGGCTCCCGCTCGAGTAAGGCCCTTCTGAGCCGTCACCAACGCAACAGGGGGAGAAGGAGTTGGCATACGGAGCGCTACACTACATGATGTGGCTTCACGAAATTCTCCCGCGTAAAGAGGAGGACGAGAAGGTGAGAGCGGGCGAAACGCTGTACCGTGTTGTTGGTCACACCAGCGACCTGCGCCTGTACACGTTGCCGGTGATGGCATACCCTATGCCCCGATGTACCAATTTTTCCATGCAATGAGAAGGCCACCAAAGCAGGTCATTCTCTCCCCTAAAGGATGGGCTTAGTTTATTTACCTGCTCTCTTTCTCTCACACACACTCACTCACTCACTTGGTGATGCCGGCCACCTCACCGTGGTGCCAGGGTTCAGTACCCCGTCGCGGGGGAAGCCAAGCGGCAGCACTACTCCCGGTCCTAACGGACTGGGGCTGGTGGCAGGCTGGCGGCTACCAGAGAAAGAGCAAACCTACTCACCGGCGCTCTGAGGTTAACGTAGATCAAAGACACCTCTCCTGCACGTGCAGACGTGCTACACACCGCGCTACCCAGCGACTTCGCTTGCTCCTGAGCGGGGGTATCTAACAGATCTCTGGACCCATTCTTCGTGGTGCGCAGTGGAATGCAGGAGGGCTGACGCAGCCCAAAAGGCTGGCTCTCGCCCGGATGTTGCATGAGGGGAACATTGCCTTGTGTCCTCTGTCGGAAACCCACTTTGGAGGCGAAGAGTGTAGCACGCGCTGGTTAAACGCACACGGAGGGAGAAGAAGAAACTCACTCTGTCTCTCATTCTCTTTCATCTGTCGTGCATTATGTTCTCCTTGTGCAGTTCGTGAGGAAATGGAGTAGCGTTCGGTGATTCATGCCTCACGTGTGAGGTGTCCGCACTCCCGGTGGGGTATTGGAAGCAATGTGCCGTGTAGGAAGGGCCTATAGTGGTGCAACTGTAACAACAGTGTGCTAATGGTGCCTGCCCTGCCCACTAGTTCACTTGCGCGTGGGGCGTGTCAGCCGCACATGCCCCACAACGCCATGTGAGTGGGTGTCTCCTCGCTCCACCGTTACGCCGGTCTCCATTCACTTTATTGCGCCGACATATCGACAGATATCGGGCGTACTTTTGTTGTTCTTCACTTAGGCGGTGAGCCTGCAGATGTCTCACCGTGTTGCCATCACTTTTGCTCTCGGTAACGTGCGAACGGGAATACCGTCCGCTACGCCGAGTCTGTTTATCTCTCAGCTGGGGTTTGCAGTGCTCGGTGGGCTGGCTGGAGTTAGCCATTCTAGCACTCCACTGAGCATCGCGAAAGATGGGTCTAGGGTTCTGTACGGTATTCTCGCTAAGGAGCAAGAGAGAGGTCGCTGGGTAGCGGGTGGAGCACGTGCAAGAGAGCTGTCTCTGGTCCATGTTCACACCATGGTGCCAGTGAATAGCCTTGACCTTCCTCGGGTAGCGGCCAGCCCTAATACCGTTGAGCCTGGTGTAGTGCTGGCGCTTGGCTTCCCCTGCGACGGGATACTATTTCGTGGTACCACGGTGAGGTGGCCGGCATCACCAGTGGGGATGATTATGTTTGCACGTGTGCTACCCCCGCAGAAATGATAAGCGATAGTCTTGGAGAAGTCTCTCTTGAATGTCCGTACGCTGAACCGGAGCGACGGCGCTTGTTGTGTACACCACAACACGTGAAGGGAAAGGGTGGGGCCAGTCATGATCGCACAAGAGAGCGAGGCAAACTCAGCAGGGGTGTGTGGGCGGGCCGACTGTTGGTTCATATGACACAAACATGGTGTCATTAGAAGGGTACAACCTATGTGGGGGTAGCGACATCATCGCCATTGTCCTCGTGTGCTATCCGTCCCTCTACGTAGTACAGCAAATACAATGTTGCGCGCATCAGGACCCAGCCCCCGTTCGCGTCGTGTCGCTCATCCACTCCGCAGGGAACAGCGTCCCTTGACGCCCGCACCTATCACCTGTTTGGCTGTCACCTCCAGACCGCCGGCAGTACAGTACGCTTGCCTGGGGCTTATCTCCCGTGTAAATGGACTATTCATATTCCACCCACTGTGACTGGATCTTTATCGTGACACACTTCCGTTTCTCTCTTCTTCTGTTCGACGGCATTCACGCATGTGCCGCCTCTGTGGGGTGCGAATGGCACTTTCACTGGACGTCACACATACATGTCAGTCCACTGCGACACTGTCTCGACACACTACACTGTCGATAACTAAAGGGGCAAGTACCGCAACTATTACGTGGTGGGGATGAAAGGAAGGGCCCCTCGGAAGTTAGCAGAGGCGGCAGCGCGGCGATGGAGGAAGGTTCGCTACGCTGCGCTCGATGAACAGCTGCAAACCCCCTACTCAGGAACCTTGTGCCTGCCTGTACGCATCACCGGAGCCCCACCTCCACCTCATCAGGCAGACAAGGCACATCACTGGCGCACAACAGCTGCCGACCCTGAGATCCGTTTTCAGCTATCCACTAACCACCGCGAGCTGCTTCGCTGGTGGGCCGTCGAGCATTACCCCTATTTCAAATCAGGCGAGCCCACGACCACCGTAGCGGCACCTGCTGCATCACTGCAAAACGGAAGCGGTTGTCTCGCGGACAGCAGCACGTCCCCGCAGTTGATTGCGTCTACCAGCGCCAAAGTACACGTTGGGGCACCAGTGCCCCTCGGCTATCCCGTTAGCGTCGCGGAAGAAGTGAAGAACCTCACAGAGGGGGTTCTCCAGGGAGAGGCGCACATGCTTCACCGCCCCAACAATAAGCCCAATGGGAGTCCTTCGCTCTCCCCATGGCCAGTACAGTGGCTGACACAGCCACTGCTGGACGGTTTTGTTAGCCAGCGCGTCAAGGCGCGTGTTGGACACGCATTAGAGGACGCGATGTACACCCGGCGCATGGCGGCGCAGCTTGGCCGACATCTCCCACCTCACAGCACCTCGCCCTATATTGCGGCCAACGAACTACTCAGTACGTGGAGTTTGTTTGGCGAGGGTTCGCAGGTATTACCAAGAGAGCTGCAAGCATCCCTTGGAACTGCTGTCGACGTTGTTGACCCGGCTGACCATCTCGAACGGGTGCTTCACTTCAGTTTAGCAAGTACGCTACTACCTGCCTATCGAGGAGTGTGGCTGAAAGGGGCAGTCATCACTAACCGGCTTACCGGCACGTCGGTCATCCTCCTCGGGAAGCCCCGAAGCGGGAAAACAACCCTTGCTCTACACTGCCTCGCCACCTCCGCAGACCTGGCGATAACCGCCACGGAGCAGTTCTTTATCGCCCTCGGTGCACCCGTAGAGGCCTCCATGCATCACAATCATCCACGAACAGCGTCGGCGCAAGTGTCGCATGGCCACTTCCTCATTGTTGGGGTACCATGCGCTGTTCGTGTTGGACTCGGTGCTGTCCTTGGATCACTGCACCCTAACCCACTTCTTGCCGCACACCAGCGGCCCACAGGAATGGGTGACTCCCCGGCCGCCATTGCAGCTCTCCTCCGCAATTCGGAGGGAGTATTGTGGAACATGTCTCACAGGTACCGGATTCATCTTGCTGAGGCTTATTCCCGCGCCACCTGTTGGCAGCCCGCAGTCCTCGGCCCCATACGAGGCCTTGTGTTTCTCGACTGGAATACAAGCGAACTCGATGACACCGCTTCACGGCCGGTGCACTCACAACTCTACACGATGCCCCTTTTGAATGACGGCCTCCGTTACATGCGAGACTTCGCCTCCACACACGGTACGAAGGCACTTATCAAAGGGCATTATACCATACGCGCCGTCTACGACGAGCGGGACGCCTGGGACCGCTTCCTCTACATGCTACAGGTAACGTCAAAGCAGCAGCAACCACACCTGGCACCATCTTCTTCATCACCGTATGTGCATCGCCTCACGGGATCAGTCAACTTCTCACACGCAGTAAATGCCATCAACGGCATCCTGGGCACCAAAGTCATTCACCCATACGTCACCATGGGTGAACCCGGAAATAACTAATCATACGCTTGGTGATGCCGGCCACCTCACCGTGGTGCCAGGGTCCAGTACCCCGTC
>JAIZPF010000054.1:70182-101734 GCA_020509355.1 Blechomonas ayalai | reverse complement strand
AAAAAAAGAAGAAGTACTCTCTATGCCCGCCTACCATCTGGTTGTCTGTATGTTGATCTGAGAAAGCTCACCTAGGCATGTGATCACTATTTATTCCCTTCTGCCTCTACTGTCTCCCATTTCTTCTCTTCAACAGCTCTTTGCCCTACCAACGCCATCTTCGTTCTTAAATACAATGAACTCTCCCGTCACCGTTTCCCCGAAGGCGTCTCCAAAGACGTCTCCGAAGAGGAGCGCCTCTGCCAAAAAGGCTGGTGCGAAGAAGGCTGCCAAGAAGTCCGGCAAGAAGCCTGCGGTGAAGCGGACTGCCTCCAAGAAGACAGCCAAGAAGGCTTCCGGGAAGAAGCCTGCTGTGAAGAAAGCGGGGAAGAAGTCTAGCAAGAAGTAGATGGTGGTGGGTCACTGAGCTTATAGCGCTCTGCCTGTACGTGTGACGATGACCCGTTTTGTACCCGGGCATCCATCACAGGTGCCATAGAAATCCCTTTTTTGAGTTCTCTTTTCGTTGTTTTGTTTGAAATTTTCTGTGAGTTCAACTTTCTTTTGTAGCTGTATGGACGATAGTGTTTGTATGAGTAGTCCGGCGACGAATGTTTCTGTACCTTGTAAATGTGTGACTGTACTGTGAGACGTTTGGGAGATGAAACGGAAAGAGGCACTTGGGGAAAGGAGGAGTGAGGAAGAAAGTGAAAATGGAAAGCATGAATGCTTGTGCATGTAGATGTGTGCTGTTGGGGTAGAGGGTATGGCGTACGTAGTGCTCAACTGACGGCTGAGACAATCCTCATGGACGGACCGCCATGGGGCAAAATTTGCGATGCGTGATAATATTACTGTGCTTTCGATGCATGTTTTTTTTTTCTTTGCGCGTGTTCGTATGAATAGTATTTGACTTGGAAAAACCAGGACACACGGAGACTAGGACTGCCTGTGTGCGGTTGTATCGCTGCGGTGTTGCCTGTTGCCTGTTAGCAGGGGTTCGTCAATTCATTGCTGAAAGTGGGTACCCATTGGCAATGGGGGATATGAATGAGCACGAGGAGGAGCGACCAGCCCTGCGGAGCGAGGAGGATGACATCCGGAAAGGTATCTTTGGTCGTGTTTTGCGTAACTGTCATACGGCTCCAAAAGAACAGAAGCTGCAGTGGTGTGCCGCCATCAAGGAGGCCTGCTTACCCAGGGGGGGCGGCGTACGGCTCAAAAAGCGAGCAGAAACTGTAGGAGATAAGCGGGACCGATCAGACAACGCTTCACCTTCTGTGAGTGATGCTGATCAGGCAAGAGGAAGGATGGCGGATCTTAAGGCGATCCCGCAGGAGGTAAAGACTGAGGATCCTCCCTCGCTATCCGAGGAGGCTGTTTCAGAATGCATCCGAGATTACATGGGTTCTTTACTGGATCGGGTGATTGGTGGCAGTCTGAACAACCTTGCTGTGCCGGCGATGCGTGTGCTGTGCCTCATGCTAGGAATCGAGACACAGAGCCGCAGTCGGGATGCCTTGTATAGCATTCTGGCTAATTTTTACTACACCAACTGCGAGAAATTGGGGAAGCGCGTTAGCAGAGAAACGGTGATTCAACGGCAAGTAAATCAGGAAGTTGCTGTGACAAGGGCCTTGTTAGCGAAGCCGCGAAAAGCTATGCGCAAGCTTCCCAATACACGACTACCCGTGGAGGAGCGAACGGCGAGAGCTCGAGCCTCAACAAAAGCCGCTGATCCCCTTGCCTGCGTTCAGGCTGATAATTCAGTAGAGAAAACGCTGTGTACAGCAGCAAGCTCGACTCTAAAGATGGAACGTGACATGTCTTGCATTTACCCTAACGTAGTTTCAACTGCCGGACAAGCGGTTTCCATGGCCGAGGAGGCCCACGATCAACTCGATGTTGCGTTGCCATCCCCGACATTTGCACCTGGAGCCCCAGTAGCGCCTCTTCTTTCGACTTCGCGGGAGCCTGTGGAGTGGGACACCGCGCTGATTGAGCGAAAGGTGTGGTCGCTGGCGCAGATTTTTGATTCGTTTACGGTTAGCTTTATCGTGAAGAAGATGTCCAAGTTTGGGTATGTAGCACCGGATGCGGCGCAGGTGGTGAGATCTATTTTATGGAAATTTCATCAGCGCGAGGCCATTATTTTTGACGGTGTCAACGGCTACGTCATGTAGCGGCTCGCTGCTGAAGTGTGCATTCGATTGCTACTATCATGGTAGTGGCTGTTGGAGGCGACAGGGGACGTGATTGTGACCGCTCACTTGTACGCCCGCGCTTCTATCTAGCGTAACCGTGCGCTTAGATTTGTCCTGTGCGATGTGCAGATGGTCCCCAAAAGAAGATTATCGGTTCACATAGTCGCCCTAACTTGCACATTCATAGACCTGGAGGAAGGGGGAGAACGTGAGAGCGTACAAAGGCAGGTTAGGTTGCACACCAGAGTGCACCAGTGTGACTGCCGAAGCGCAACCTGCTGGGACGATCTACCAGCACCTGCACTAATTTCCTTGCGATGCTGGTGTGCAGTAGTCAGCCCAATGCCTTGCTTTGCCTGTATGTGGTGGTGGCGTGACAATCATGCAGACGTGGAATACCGAGAATGGTGACTCTTATCACGAAAACATTACTGCCTTTTTCATGTTGTTGTCTCTCTCTTCCATTTAGTACTGAGGTGCGGACCATTGCACTCTTGTGGGGCGGTTTCATCCGTTGCAGACCAGGCTACTCGTATGAATCTGCGCCAGTGAGAGCCATCAGTCGGAAAGTATTTTTGATCGCACAATTGTGGTGCAGTCAGCGCGGTATCCATCAACTGCGGGGACAGAGTGGCCGCTGTGGGTGACGTACATGAGCACAGTTCCACCTGCAGATGCGCACCACAGTGCAGAGGAGTATGCTACCAATCATGGACTGCATGAGCTCGTGGATTTTCTAATCGTCAAGGTGGCCAAGGACCGACCGAAAAACCCTGCTGGCTACATGGCGCACCTGGTACGTGAACGCATTGGGCAGCGCGGTGGCGAGGCAGCGGGGAGAGTGGCGGTGGTGCAAGATAAGTTTTCTGCAAGGATGGCTGGAGGCGCAAAGAAGCAGAGCCTATCTCGCTCCGGCATTTGGGCACATATTAACCACAGTGACCTCCTCGACCTGGTAGCACGCTACCAAGAGCTGCTGAATGTGCGGTGCCCCGAAGCCCCACCCCCCTTTTCCACCGACACGGAGCTTCTCGTTCAGAGGATAGCCACCGCTTCGACTACAATACATGCCCAGGGAATCAACGAGGCCGTCAGTCTTCTGCCAATCACGCGGCACAAACACGTCCGTAGAGCCAGCCATCTACTGACGGGGGCTGTACTTGATTCTGTTCCGCAGGCGACTGCCTCCGAGCGGCGCGCGTTGATCATTTTTATGGAGCGCGTGGCAAATTACTTTGATGAGGTGTCGACGATTGATTTTAAGCATATAGCAAGCACGTGGAAGCGGCTTAGGGACGATGCGGCGAAATGGGATCACTTTGTGCAGCTGGTGCGGCGAGAGCTCAACCACTTTGACCCACTCTTAGCGGCTGGCGAGAAGCTGCTAGATCAATCCTTTGGGTGCCTTGAGCGTCTAGCTGGCACCGTGCCCAATCAATGCTCCCTTCAAGAAGAGGTCATCGAACCTGTTTTCGATTCCGCTGTAAAGGCTAATGAATTGCCCAGCCCCGATACCTTGCACCTGCTTTGCATTGTATGCCTCTCGGCGATGGAGGAGGTGCTGGGGAAGGTTGATTTCTTTCCTGAGGCGGTCCTTGCATGGGAGGAGGCGGTGCAGCGACTGCTTCAAGCGTTTAATGATTACACAGCGGAGACGTTTCGATTGACCGTCGATTCTCCGCGACGCACCGACACGGCTCTTTGGCGGGGACTGCGGCCGTTTGTGAGCAGCAAAAATATCCGCCACCCGGCAGGTGATACGGAGACTGAGATGATGTTTACGCAAGTGCTGGAACGGTTCCCGGAGTACAGCGAGGAGATGGCGGAGGCGTTTGTATCTGTGGCAGCGAAGGTGCTTGAGCGACCTCAACCCCTGTACGAGCGGGAAGGCTATGGCCCTCGTTTCAGTGGCGATGTTCACCGTGCTCTTCTGCGCTTGCTCAGCGTACTTGTTGGTGCTCGACGTACCATTTCTTTTGCTGACGCCACTCTTCTTATTACGCGCTGCCACTGTTACGGTGTGGCGCCAGCTAACATCTCCGTCTACCTCCGTGAAGTCTTCAGCCATGCGATGAACAAAAGCCCGGCCCGTGATGGGGCAAATGTGATGCTCGGAATACTGCAGGAGTTTTGCATTTCGTGCTACCGATCCAGCATCTTATCTGAGACGACGAAGTCGCTGGAACTTTTTTCGAAAGCCATTGACACCATTCCACTGGCCGAGTTTATGGTACCGGCTGTGCTACATGCTAGTTCTCCGCTGGAGCCAGTCCTGATCGAGGAGTACGTTGGCGTGAAGGAGCTCCTACATAGTGTGGCGCAGAGTTTCACCGAAGGCTATGAGGAGGATGCAAACGACCTGTTCAAGGTGTTATGTCTCCTCGGGGTACGGCTACGCTTTTGTGGCCTTCGCGTTGCACCAAGTTGCAATTTCTTCTCAATGGCTTTGTTTGCCGCGTCCCATCGCGCAGTGCTGGGCATCCCCCTCTACTCACTGCTGCCCGCGATGGAGGCGCTTGCAGGACTGGGCCCCGCTCTGTGTTGCACGATGGAAACCACCTCCTCAGTGTTCGATAGAGAGATAGTTCTGGCTCATTTGCAAAGCATCCCAACCTCTCGTCTGCTGATGCAGGCGCTGCAGGATTTCCTGGGACTTTTCCCAGCATACCGACGCCGCTTGGACCGGCCCTCCGTGTCTTTTGAAGAGGTCCAACGTTCCTTCGTGACTCTGCTGTTCGCGTTGCTGAAATCCACAGAAGCTGATCTCACACCTCTTCTCCGTGGGCCGGCAGTGCAGCTTGCCGTGTTTGGTGCGCTACCACGTGACTTGATGCTGTTCGGCCTCTCCCTCACCCGAGTACTACGTAGTCCCCGTTTCCCAGAAGCAGCCTGGAGCGTCTTCTACCTGGACGTCATGGGGTTGATGTCGCGTCTTTTTCCTCCTGTGAAACGGTTGGATACCTATAGTGTGGAAGATGTTCAACGGGTGATTACCGTGCAGCGGTACGCGCGGCGACTTGGGGCGAAGCGCAGCGCTTTATTGAAACAGAAGCATCCCCTTACCCGCCTGTGTGACGTATTGGAAGAGCCTGACGATCTGGATCCCGACAACTTGTTCAACGACGATATCGCTGAGGTCGAGTTGACGCACAAGGATAGGCAAATAGTGCACTTCAGCTGGGCAACCCTTTCCACAGAGGAGCAGGTGAAGATTGTATACAACTCGGTACGTGGTGCCTCGCAATTCGACCCAGGAACGAACCCCGAGACGTGGTCTCCGCCTTTCTCTCTCTTTAGCTCGGTCCGCATGACCACGGTGTCTCATCAGGAATCTCGTAGCACGATTACGGGAAGCGCCAACTTCTCAGAAGGAGCACCAACCCCGGAGCAGCATCTTTCTTTCACTGAGTCTGCTGGCCATCAAGGACCGAGCGAGGATAGCTGGCTTCTGTTGGAGCGCTGCAAAACGGTCGCGTCGAACTTCTCCTCCATCATTGTATCCCTTCTGCCGGATGACCGCGCCACATTGCCTTCGTCGAGCAATGCCGACTCCCAAGGGGAGGCACCCTCACGTCCGAGGCTCAAGAATCCCGCTCAGTCTGTGGATGATGGCTGGATGATGATATGGAGGGATTTGTACCGGGAGGATTACAATGTCTTCTTTGACGGCACCCTCACTTTCGATCAGCTGTTGCCGTTTGGGATGCTAATAGTGGAGGGGGTGGTGCGTAAGGTACCTTGTGAGCACCATTCCGGTATTCGTGCGGCTTGGGTCAGCTTTATGGGCACACTGCGCAGTGCCATGGTAAAGGGGGCGGCCGAAGGGAAGCAGGTGTAGTGGCACTGAAGGATGATCGCTGAGGGCGGTCCACATGGGTCCGCCACTTGCTTTTCCCTCTCACCCCTCGCCTCCTGAGTCCCTGTTTTTTTTTCTACCATTCATAATGCCTGTGCTCTCTCCCTTGTGATTCACCTTTTATCTGTGTCCATCCTGCCAGTCCTCTGGGGAACGGAGGAGCTGAATCTGCTGGAGACGGGTACCGATATGTTGGCTGGTGGTAGGTTACACTTCTTACGCAAGGCACATACCTCGCTGTAGCTGGTGTGCTCGCTTTGGGTCCTTTTCCGTATCCGTTTCTTTGATCTTTCTGACGTTCCTCATGCCGAAAATGTTGCCAATAGTTGCTTAATCGAGTGTCCGATCATGTTGAGCTGTTTTTCTGTATGTGTGCCATTTTGATGTACTGCCTCGAGGCATTCCTGCGAGTAAAATGGTGCACGCATTGTTTTTTCCTTATACCATATCGTGACCGAGGACGCCGCATATCACACATTCCGCACTCTCTTTCGCCCTTGTGTGTATGTGTCGTCAAGTCCTGTTTTCCCGCTCCTCCGCCGTCGTTGTGGAAATGATGTACATCATACGTGCTCACTGTGCCTGCCGTTAGAATATCCAAGTAAAAAAAAAAAGCGTTTCCATGCACGTGTCCACCGGTGCCCCCTGGCCGCCGTCCGCGATGTAGTGTGACTGTTGCTGATGCTTTGCTTTGTTTGTTGGAACTCCCAGTCTTCTTTCTGCCCTTAAAGATTTTTTTTCCCACCAGCGTAATATTGCCAACTCTCTGAAGGGCGACGTGGGACGGGGGAATGGGGGCAAAGGCAGTGGCACCGGTGCGGGAGGCCCCAGTACGCTACGTTGCAACGCAGGTCCCTCGGCTTGATAAAACACCGGTGGAGCTGCAGTTTAAGAAACCGCAGTATACCACTGAGGGCATTAACAAACGCCTCGATGACGTCAATACGGAACCACTGATGTACGTGGAGACGTCTAAGGACGCGAGCAGCACCGAGCTTACCGATCACACTGCCCCACGGTGGTACCTCAACACATATTTGGAGATGATTGACAACCAGCGCACCGATCAAGTGGTCATCAGCGGGAACCTCCCCCTGTCATGGGAGAGGGACAAGTTCGAACCCTACTCCCTTGTTCGAGGCCGCATTGACGACGAGGATCTCCGGTGGACCTTGTTGCCTGAAAATCGTAAGAAGGGTGCTGCCGAACTGGTGGAGCACACGAAGCTAGAGCGACATGTGCTGCAGGATATTCTTGACACAGTTGAGTTACCCCGCACACAATACCGCAACTATAAGGGAAAGTTGCATAAATCAATCGATGATGCAAACACGCACATGACTGCCAGGAAGGAGCACATGGAAAGAGCCCGCGAGACGGAAATTCTGCGGCAGATTGGGTACACAAAGGAGGAGGTGGAACGCGAGGAGCAGTACCTCACAAACCGACCACGCGGTGTCAAGGCGCTGGATGATCTTGGGGCTAGTGTGCGGGAGAAGAAGCGAAAGGTACGTGCAGCGGAGGCGTGTGAGCTCGAGGATATGCTAGAGGAGCGCCGCATAGAGCAGATCGAACGTGGCGAGACTGTGTTCACGGAGGAGGAGTTAACGAAGCGGCCAGATAAGCTCTCGATCAAACCCAAGCCTTTTGGGATACGTACGACAACCTACAAGCACATGTATGCCGCTGATATGGGGAAGGATGCACATAATCAGGCAAAGTTCCAATGGTGGTTGGATCGAACCCGTCGCATTAAGCGGGCGGTGGACACTATTCATGGCGTACCTGTGTACAACGAGCGATTGTCTGCAAATGAGGAGCAGACGCGCAAGCAGATGCGCGAGGCGGCCGAGTTTAATTTATCTCTCTCACAGGCACAGGGCGCCAAAGGTTTCACAGACCCACGTGGGCACTACGATGAGTTTATATCCGTCCTCCGCAAGAACAAGGATACAATGGAGGCTGATTCGAATGTGGAGGTGCACGACGACGGTGTGACGACGTCGCACGATATTTATCGTTATCCTCACACCGCCGAGCATGCAGCAAAGCCCCCTGAGCGCATTTTTGAGGATAAACACCTAAATGCAGAACCACTAGACACCGACATCACAAATATAAAGCCGTTCTATGATGCAAGCGAGCGCGGGGCGGAGGCAGATACCCCTTGCATGACTGAAGAGATTGGTATGGGCACTGCAGGCAATAGCGAAGCCTGTGGCCATTCCCATGTGGATCCAGACTCCAAGAAGGGAAAGGGCTAAGTCTTTTCACCGTACTGCACTGGCCCAGTTCTTATCTGCGGCGGCTGAATGGTAAAGAGGTGTGTGCCAAGTATTTTCTTTTATTTCCTTCAATGTGCATTTGGCGACTCACTGCCGTCGCCCTGACGGCCGCCGGAGGGGGACTGGTGCCCTTACGCATGCCGCCCCACTCGAGGGGGTGATGTGGGACTCGACGTCGAAGAAGCGTCTCTACGCGCTAAGAGTCCCCTGGTGCTATCAAAAGGTAGCGGTGGACAAGACGCTTGCGAGGGAAGGGCAACGGCACTGCTGCACATTGCCGAGGGACTCGGCTTCCATCACCACCCTGCGTATCCCCAGGTGTCTGTGGTGCTTTAACCTGCCGGTTCCACCAATGCCGTCGTGCCAGCTCAGGAGGCCGAATGGCTCCTCCTCGACGGAGTACTGAGCAGCGATATGCGCAGTAGCAATTTCACGCGGACCGGTTTTTGCCTCCTTCCACGATGGAAGTACTGTTCCCTGGCACCGCGGTTGCCGGCCGCACCAAGGGTGTGTGCACGTACCCAAACTACATATTGCACATGTCCCCTCGGTGCGTGTGGACTTCAGTAGTGCGGTATAGCTTCTTTTCTGCATGGCGATGCCCCCACCTGTGCATCTGGGATGTGAGGTGTTGTGGGGCAGCAGCAGAGGGATCGTGAAACTGTTTACTTGATTGAGGGCATTCACTTGGCGCTCACCCCTGCCTCTGTGCTTGGACTGGTGCACCATACTTGTGGTACAAGCTGAGGAAAGCTTGTCGGTAACCAGTGGTAGATCTCCGCTATTTATCCCCCATCGCCCTAGATTGGAAGTGCTTCGCTCTTTCTGCTTGCGGCGCGACTGATCCTTATCTTAGTTGCAGACCCAAGTGCAAGAGCAGTGCTGGGTTATGCGTTTACCACATAACGCTAATCGCGAGTCTCCTCCTTCTATCATGCTCTTTAACGCGGAGCCTGGGATAATCGTCTCGGTTCTGACGTGCGTACTGTGCTTTCTCAACCTTCTATTTGTGCTCTATGGTGGATTACGATCAAGGCATTAGGAATAACAATCGGCAAAGGAACCACTCAACACTGCGAAGGGGCGAAGGCCGAAGTAGTTGTGACTGAATGTGGCGTTGCAGAACTCCTCGTAGCTGTGGTGGCCCGCTGGGCATGAGCCTAGCTGGCAGTGGCATACAAAGCGTGAGGAACGTGTTTATTAGGGAGCATCGTTCTTCCGTGGTAGTTCAGGCGAAGGATAGGAAGTATCCGGCAGTGCTGACGTGGACATGGCGGAGCAGTGTGTGGCGCCATCTTGTCCTAAGGATTCAGCCGCCGGAGATGCCACCGGTAGCACAAACGTTCGATGACCTCGATGGGGGTGTGGGTGAACTTGGTCATGGTTCGGTCCATCCCGACTATGCATTTGGCCGTCTGTTTTTGCGCCCGTATAACGTTGCGCAGCTGCTGACCGTGCTGCAGGGGTGGCAGGAGGAGACTACCATAATCAGGGAGCATGCGATGCTGCGCCTGGAAGTGACACCGAAAACATTTACAAACCACGAACCGGCAAAGCAGCAACCCATAGAGAGGGCCAAGGCGGAGTCTGCCTCTGCGTGCCGCCTATCTTCATTCCTGTTGAGCGGTGAGTTCACAACTAAATCGTTTCCGTCAGAGGGGGAAGACCAATGTGGCGGAGACGCGGAGGCTGGTGGGACTTACTTGTCCGTGTACAATATCGACGACAGGCGTGCAATTCAACTATCGCTGGAAGATGCGGAGCTGATGTTGCTCACATCACATCTGGAGGCTGTGATGCGTGATTTCTTTGGTATTGAGCACCGTTATCATGCGGAAGCCACGAACCAGGCCCTCGAGTTGCAACGTAGGCACCTGCAGAAGCGGTCTATCCGACCCGATTGGCGCAACGACACACGCGGCCGAAGCAGTACACGGTATCGCAGTCAGAGTGTTTTGGCAATGGAATCGGACTCCATGGCACCCGAGGGACACAACAAGACCCGGGGCGCCATGCACGTTGCTGCGGCCGGTGCAGGCGCCACGATAATCTCTTCCACTGACGGGGAGACGGATGGGGCATTAAACCACATTGAGGAGCTGATGCAGAAGGGTACCCCAGCGGAGTGGGTGCAGGTGGATGAGTATGATGATGATGCTCGCAACGTGGTCCTCAGGCAGGCTGAAGTCGCTGCTCAGTCCGTGAGGAACGCTGTAGAGTTGCCACATGTGGCTGAGAAGAATGCCGGGCTGGTTGGGGGTCCGGGGCGGCCCAATGCCCCAATCTCTTTATCCGTGAAGCCTACCAATGCTCCTAAAACCGAAACAAGTGTTTCAGAGGCGTCTGACGACGTGGAGGAAGCTGAGGAACTGGAGGAAGTGGAAGAGTCCGCGACGCTTTCGATGGTTGAGCCTGCTCGGACCAAGCCGGACGCCGACAAATGTGCTCCTGCTGCGGTAGAGGCCTTGCATGCTGTGCAGGAGCGTGTGGAGACCCTTTCCAACGAGCAGGGCGCTCTTGACGACGACGAGGACCTTGAGGAGTATGACTTGGATGGTGACATCCCCGTGGACGATCTTATTTTGGCTGAGGAGGCGTCTGCCGCGCCGCAAGTGGAGCGCGACGACGCTGCTATGTGTGCCGCTCTGGGCGACAGCGATTCAAAAGAGGAGAATGCGCCGTCTGTGGGAGCTCTTGGTAAGGACTCCCTTCACCAAATGAATGCCACCCCGGGCGATTCGGTCCCTAAGAAGGAGGAGGTGAAGAAAGCGTCAGCGAAGAAGAAGCCTGGCAAGAAGAAATCCAGTAAGCGCAAGACTACCAAAAAGTCCAAGGGAACCAAGTAGTCCCCGACAGCTAATGCTCGAGCACTAGCGGAGTGAGGTAGCGTCACACGGCACTGTAGTGGGACGCATTCCCATTCAAAGACCTATAACGCCCTGTTACGGTGGTTGGTTAGTAAAGAAAGTTGGCTCCTTATCGATGCCGGCCCCCTATCATCATTCCCCAGCTTCCACATCACACAGAAACGAGGGAGGGGTGGGCATCACGAGCATTCTGGTCTCTACCCGCCACTCGGTCGGTGATAGAGAAATTTTCTAAAAGCACGACTGCCGGATAGCGGGAGGGAGGGATGGACCTTTACACATGCGCCTTTCGAATCAGAGTTTGCGAAGACAATAAGAAGTTGCGGTGGCACGCCCCGCCCCCGCACCCTACCCTGTTGGATCATGTGTGTGTGTGTACATGTGCCCCGCCTGCAGCCGCTATCGGTATTAATCCTGTCCATCTGCGTCGTTACTTGTTATCGGTTTTCATATGCGTACCTCCTTTCTCCTTAAATGATCATGGCGATACCTACGTTGGATGAGAAGCTTGGACAGGAGGAGGGTACCGATGCAGAGTGGTGATCCGTTAGGGTGTGTGTAGTGCTGTGGTATGTGATGTGAATGCCTCCCATCTACTTGCGTTTCCATTTGATCTTGCTTGCCTTTGTTTCTTTGTACACTGTGATCAATGATCGAATCGAGCTCCTAAGTGTTTTCCTCTCTTTTAGTATCTAACTGACGGAGCTCTTTGCGTGCGCTCGCTTTCTTATACTAACCGTTACGCGTAGCCGTTCCCGTGAGGCAGCTAGAGCAATCTCTAGACAGGTGAATCAGTGATAAGGAACAGCGACAGTTCCTGCCATTTCGTTTCTGAAGAGCAAGATCTGAACCCGGACCATGGAGACCGTACGTGTACCGAGGCTGGCGATCATATGGTTTCTCGTTGTCACACCGATTGTGATCATTGACGCCGTTTTCGTCCTCACCCGCGCCGCGATCAGCAGTGCTGCCAAGAATCATCCTCTTGCAAACACCTTTCCCTTCTCACTTTGGACCGTCTACGCCAAGCATGACCGCCGCTACGCCTCGAACGACGATGTGTTTGTGGTAGTGCAGAGCTGGTTGAACCTTGTCGAGGTGGCACTTGGCTTACTGGTGGTGGGGCTCAACATGAAGGGTCTGACCAAGACGGCGCTGCAGTTGGCCATCGTTGTCAGTGTGATGACACTGTACAAGACGATTTTCTACTTTGGATTCGACATTGTGGAGAAGGGTTTATACACCAAGCACAACTCCCGCATCGCACACCTCCTGTTTGTCGCCCTTCCGTCTTCGTTGTGGATTATCGTTCCTGGGATCATTGTGTGGAAGTGCTTCCACGCCTTGTCGGGTTACAATGGGGGACGAAGGACCCGCGTGGCAGAGCGGGTGCAAAAGAAGGTGCACTAAATGCGCTGAAAGAGGTGCTACATAGGCTCGAATGGATTCATGGCACGGGTGTTTCAGGTTTCTCCCTCACCGTACTCATGCTGGCCTATCTTCACGGTTCGCGCTCTTTGTCGTTCAAAGCGGGAATGAAGTGCAACGCGAGGGAGGAATACATTGTACTGTAGGAACGATACAAGTCTCATTCTCTGGCCCCATGCGGGGGGCGAGGTCGCATGATTTTCCTCTAACGTTGGGTATTGGGCCATGTCGTTGTATACCGTGAGGATTGATTTTCTATACCATTTTTGTTTCATCACACGAGTATTTGGCACAGGGGTAGGGTTGGCGGTGCTTCCGTGCCATGCATGACCCTATACATGAGGAAATCCCGACATATACTATACAATCTTTTTTTTTTCCTGTATGTGAGAGAGGCGTTGCTGTAATACGATGGAAGTCTATAGAGACTTGAAATATTTCATTCTTCTCTCTCTGTCCCCCCGTTCGTATGGTACGCTTAATGCAATGACTGTGCCATGATACAATGCAGGAATCACTCGTTTGAGTGATTCCTGTGGAAGGGTAGGGAAGGACTGTGTGGGCCAGTATCGGGTCACTACAGGTGGGCGGCTTTGGACATCCTTGTAACTCCTTCGTTCTCCCTCCTCTGTATATATCTTTTTGGGCTTACTTCCACACAAATGTATTTCGGCGATCTCCACAGAACGAGCGCACCTAGCGTTGGCTGCTTCGTTCGAAGAGACCTAAGGCTCTTAAAGCACAAGCGCACCGCGTCATACTCACATCTGTCAACTGTGTTGTGCCACGTTCTGGGACATCTGTTGGACGTCGTACGGTCTTACGTTTTTTTCTTTTCTGTGAGCCATTGAGAAAGTTGCTGCACTTACGCTCTTTTCTCCTCAAGCAATGCGCCTCACAGCGCTGCTGGCAATGGCGTCTTTGACAATTTTGGTCACTCTTCTGGTGTGTACGATGTGCGCTGAAGGACGCTACGCCGACTCACTCATCGAGATTCTGTACGTTCAGGGCTGCCCAATAGACTCCGTCCCGCTTCGTGAGACGACACAGTGCTTCGCATCTGTGGAGGGGCGAAAGGGATCTCAGCCGCCTTCGCTAAGACTGACCTTGCGGGGCCTGCATTTCCCATCGGAGATCGAGGGAACGCGTTTTTCTACCCAACTGCATGTGGTGCTAGAAGAGAGTGTCTTACCACCATTGCGTTCTCCTGTGGACGAAGAAGGCGTCAGTCCATCAGGGCCGGCGCCCATCTCCTTCCGTTGCGAGAAGGTTGAAGTGTCCCCCATCTTCCCTACCCAGTTGCTATTCTGTGATATACCAAACCCTCTACAACACTTCGCTCACAATGAGGGGGTGATACAGCGAATGGCAAACTCTCCCACGTGGTTCGACGTCATGCTGCTCATCGGTGGGGATGAAGATCGCCCCGGTGGGGAACAGGTTGTGAGTGTGCTGCGCCATGCAGTCCAAGTGGCGGCCTTGGCTTTGCCTTCCGCATCCACGGCACCGTCGGCGGCAGGTCTTCATCACCTGGAGCGCTTTTGTACTAGCCCTTCGGCAGACCCTGACAGTTTGGAGGACGACGTGTGGGTGGAGTTGGGCGTGGGTGGTCTCAAGAAGGAACTTCGGACGTTGTTCCGTCGTGTGTTTCTCTCTCGGCTGCCCTCTGTTTCTCACATTGCTGACACTCTAGAGCTGCAACATGTACGTGGGGTTATCCTGCACGGCCCGCCTGGCAACGGGAAAACGCTTATTGCCCGTAAGATCGCCCACTTGCTGGGGCCAAGCACGACGGTGGCGGTTGTCCACGCCTCTGATGTCCTGTCCAAGTGGGTCGGGGAGTCAGAGAAGAATCTGCGTGACCTTTTCGAGGGGAATAGCGTTGACTACAACACACAAGCGGAGGAGGAACCACATGACGGAATACCACACGATACTAACCCGCTCGGTGCGACGGGTGGGCAACTGCGTGTGCTTGTGATAGACGAGTTTGAAGCCCTGTTCCGCCGCCGAGGCTTCTCCACCGATGAGAGCAGCGCCAAGGCTGTGTACGATGGCGTCACCAACACCTTACTTTCCCTAATGGACGGCATTCACGTCCGCAATAACTTGCTGGTTATCGGGTTGACGAACCAGCTACAAGCGATCGATCAGGCACTATTGAGGCCCGGCCGCTTTGAGGTCCTCATCGAGGTTCCCTCTCCGGATTTACCATCCCGTGAGGAGATCTTTTTCATTCACACGGAGAAGCTACGCCAGAATGAGTTCCTATCCGATAACGTGGATCTACACGAGCTTGCTGAGCACAGTGGCGGGTTCTCCGGGTCAGATATCGCGGGTACCGCGCGGTCTGCGGTGAGCTATGCGTTGCTGCGCCGGACAGGAGAACAGCGTTTGAAGGCAAATGCCACAAATCATTGCCAAACCAACCCGGCTGCCGCGTCTGGGTTTGGCGCTTCGACTGATAGGGGCTCTGTTCACAGCGACTGGGGGGAGGGCTTCATGGGGGCGCCCGCTGGCCCGATCCATTTCCAGGTAACGATGGAGGATTTCAATCGGGCCATGAGGGACATTCGCTCCGCGAAGGATGAAGCCTCTGCATTGGTACACCTGCAGACGGATGTGCACCAGGGAGGTGTTCGACTTTGGGATCACGACGGTACGCTGCTCACCCAGATGGAGCGTGTGCAGCTGCTAGCTAAGCGCATCGTGCGTAGTGGTCACACTTTCGCTGGGGTTGTAGCCATTGCAGGAGCGGCGGGTACGGGGAAGAGTACAGTAGCGGAGCACCTAGCGAAGCAACACCGCTTCACGACTACCCGCTTCGTGTCTTGCCGGCGGCTTGTGGAGATGCAGAACCGAGAGCGGCAGCTGGCGGCCTTGCGGGAGGCCATGTCCGATGTCTCCCGTGCGGATATGGGGCTCTTAGTCCTTGATGATGTGGATGCCCTGACGGATTTTATGGACTATGACATACAAAGTGGCAGCGTCATTAAGAGCCTATTGTACCACTTTGTGCATCACCGGGATGGCGTTGGCCGCTCTGCTCAGGGGAGCTCTGATGCAACGGGTACCGATGTGGACCCTCTGTCTGGAGACGTTTTGGCTTCGACAGAGAGTGTCCCCACTTACACGAAGAACAAGCGAATTCTGGTAATGACTGCTACCCAGAGGGATGTACTGAGACTTGTGCCGCCTGATGTGGTTATTTACACCCATGCTGTAGCGCGTAGTTCAGTGGGCCGGTTGCTAACCAGCTACCGCATTGTGAGCGAGCAGGCCTTCCTACAAAAGGCACACTTTATTGCGAGGAGCTACCCCGTCTCCCTTAGCTTCCGCGACTTTCTACGCGTTACCGATATGTCGCTCTGGCATCTCAAGGAAAAGGCAAAGGCAATGCCCTCCAAAGCGCAGCCTGCGGCAGGGCTAGAGCTACCGGCATTTTTCGCCGGCCTAAAGAACCGCCAGGCTGTCATTGACGCACAGAGGAGGCAGGAGGCAGAAGGATACTTCCTCATCTCGGAGGAGGGCCTGCATGCGAAGGAGTTTGCACTGGCGGTGTGGGAGGCGGTAGGCGATATGGGCCTCAGGGACCCCTTTCAGGGTTTCCATGCTTCTACCGATGAGACCTTGGGTGAGGAAGAGCCGGAAAGGGAGGATACCGCTGTGGGTGATGAGATCTTATGGTAGATAGGCATGCTCTGCCTGGGCTTACACCGGCACACTATAACCACTGTATCTTATGCACGACACAGCAGTGTGGCAACAGCGCTGAAGACAAAACCGATGTGCATGCAGGCGAGATACATAAGGTGAGCGTTCTGTTGGAGCAGCACCGTCGAGATAACCCGTGGCAGAGGCTGTGTGTGTATGTGAGGGGTGAGTGGCTTTATATGCCCCATCCATGCGATATGACGCCATTCAAGTTTCATCATTTCATCGCTTTGCTGTTTGTCGCCCTCTTCTTTTTTTTTTTTATATTCCGTTCCACAATTCCCACGGCGCCTTTGCTTTCCGTCACGCTGAAGGAAACGGTGTATACTCTACATTACAGTGAGGGTTCTGTTCGCTTCCGCTTGAATAGGTTGCTGCTTTTCTCTTTTGCGCTCCAACGATTGTCTGAATAACCGCCAATGCTCCGCTTGGTGCAACGACGGTTGTGTCCCACAGGGGCAGCAGGAAGTGCTGCTGCGGCAGTCGCTGCTCCAAAGGCAATACCCATGAAGCCCACCAAGTTTGACTCTTGGGCCTCCCGCCCGTTGTACCTGGACACTCAGGCCACGACACCCCTGGATCCCCGTGTGCTTGATGCCATGCTGCCGTTCATGACGGAGCAGTACGGCAACCCCCACAGTCGCACACACTTTTACGGGTGGCAGGCCGAGGATGCGGTGGAGGTGGCTCGGAAGCAGGTTGCTGACCTCATCGGTGCGAGCCCGAAGGAGGTGTTCTTTACAAGTGGTGCCACGGAGTGTAACAATATTGCGATTAAGGGTGTCGCTAACTACAACAAGGCGAAGAAGAACCACATTATCACCCTGCAGACGGAACACAAGTGCGTTCTGGATTCCTGCCGCTACCTTGAGATGGAGGGGTTTGAGGTCACGTACCTACCCGTGCAGAAGAGCGGCCTGGTCGATATGCAGGTGCTCGCCGGCGCGATTCGACCCACCACCTGCCTCGTGTCGTGCATGATGGCGCATAATGAGATTGGTACAATCCAGCCAGTGCGTGAGATTGGCGCGCTGTGCAGGTCCAAGAAGGTGCTGTTTCACACCGACGCCGCCCAAGGATTGGGAAAGATCCCGATTGATGTTGAGAAGGATAACATCGATCTCATGTCCATGTCGTCGCACAAGATTTACGGGCCAAAAGGCTGCGGCGCCTTGTATGTACGCCGACGCCCGCGTGTCCGAGTTCGTTCGCCAGTTAGCGGTGGGGGGCAGGAGCGGGGTATTCGCAGCGGTACAGTCGCCACACCGCTGACGGTGGGGATGGGTGCTGCATGTGCTATCGCCCAGCGCGAGATGCAGCGTGACCACGAACACTGCCAAAGGCTTCAGCAGCGCCTCCTTAAGGGACTGCAGGATCGACTGTCTCACCTTGTCATCAATGGCGACACCGAGCGGCGACTGGCTGGGAACTTGAACATCAGCTTTTCATGTGTGGAGGGCGAGAGCCTTCTTATGGGGATGAAGCGTATTGCGGTGTCTAGTGGCAGTGCCTGCACCAGCGCCTCGCTGGAGCCCAGCTACGTACTTCGCGCTCTAGGTATCGATGCGGAGAACGCACATACCTCCATTCGTTTCGGCATTGGACGCTTTACCACTGTGAAGGAGATTGACCTAACGGTGGATGAGTGCGCGAAGACGGTGGACCGGTTGCGAGAGATGTCCCCCCTTTGGGATCTCTTGCAAGAGGGCAAGACCCTGGCGGATGTTCAGTGGCGATAAACCGTTGCCACTGCTGGTAGTTGCGGATGGAATGCGAACGGAACCTGCAGAAATCGATGAACCTGCGTGAGCTACACAACCCGGCAAGGATGCTGCTATGCTAGGTATATAATGAATGAAGTGGCAGCAGGGTAACAAGCCGGCCTACCCCCTTTCCTCCGTGCGTGTTGTATTAGCGGTAGATTTTTGTGCAGCGGCCGTCTACTATGATTCTCTCTGTCTCTCTCTCTGTGCGTGCTCCTACATCGCATCAGGGGGGTTAACTGATGGAAACAGGGCAAGGGATGAGGCTCTGCTGTTGAATGGGGTATATCAGATGCTTAGGCCCACTGCCTATAGTACACGCTTATGGTACCTTTCCGTAGTTTGGTATTTTGGAGGGATGCTCTGCCGGTGCTTTCCTCTGTGGAGGAGGGGGGGGGGAGGTTAGGGAAGGTTAGCGCTGCTTCAGGTGGCAGAGTGCTGCCCTCCGAATCCATTGGCTTTTTTTCTTTGCACGGTGCGTAGTGATCAACTTGTCTTTGTTGCCACTGGTTCCACCAGGCACTCCTGCTGCCCATCTCCGATACTTCGCCTCCTCTTGTTGCTTGTTGTTCAAAATCAGGGGTCACCATAGCAGTCATTTCCCTCTCAGTGACGGAAGCACGTAACGTGACCGACACGCTGATCTTTCAAAGGGCACATCTCTCACATTCACCGCCCGTTCGCCGTGCGTATGTCTGAGATGAGCGATCGTCTCAAGGGTAAGCTGAAGCACTTAGCGCGAAACTCGCCCAACGGGTACCGCCGTGGCCAGACCGTTTTTACAAGGGGTGTAACTGGGCGTCGTGACGACCACACCGATACGTCGGCCAAGCGGGCTCGCCATGAAGACGGCGACGCTGGATCGGGCAAGAAGAAGCCATCGAAGAGCACCAGCTCTGATGACAACGGTGGCGCGTCAGGAAATGTCGGCGAGCAGCTGGGCGTGATTCCGAAGATTACACTCGATGAGATGGGGGGACTCGCTAAGGAATTGCCTGTGATAAAGGAGCTTATTCAGCTGCCCATGTGCATGCCGCACTTGTTTAGTTGCCTTGGAGCGGACCCACCGTGCGGGGTGTTGCTCCACGGCCCCCCAGGGGTGGGCAAAACCAAGCTTGTCCACGCGATCGCTGGCACGCTGCAGGTGCCGTTGTTTTTTATTGCCGCCCCAGAGATCGTCTCTGGCATTAGTGGGGACAGTGAGGCAAAGCTGCGAAACCTGTTCATGGACGCTATTACAGCGGCACCGAGTATCGTGTTTATCGACGAGATCGACACCATTGCCGGCCGTCGAGAGGACGCCCAACGCGGCATGGAGGGACGCATTGTCGGTCAACTGCTCGCCTGTATGGATCAGGTGTCACAGGCGTGGCGCCAGGAGAAAAAGGTGGTCTGTGTTATGGGCGCCACCAACCGCCCAGAGGCGCTGGACACGGCGCTTCGCCGTGCTGGTCGTTTTGACCGCGAGATTCCCTTGGGCATCCCGTCCCTCGACGAGCGGCAGAGCATCCTTCGCATTGTCTGCGGCACGCTGAGCCTCTCCGACGACGTTGACTTTTTTGAACTAGCGAACATGACCCCCGGCTACGTCGGGGCGGACCTCCATCTCCTTATTAAAGAGGCGTGCATCATGGCCATTCACCGCAAGCACAAGGAGTTGGAGGCCTTAGGACAGCTACAGAACCCCAGCGCCGAGCGTCTCACCGGCTTCTGCGTCACGTTTGATGAGCTGAAGGAAGCAACAAAGCGGGTACAGCCATCCGCCATGCGCGAGGGTTTTACCACAATCCCGAATGTCTCGTGGAGTAATGTCGGGGCGCTTGAGGAGGTGCGGGAGGAGCTCATGGTGAGCATCTTGCAGCCGATTCGCGCACCGAAACTGCATCACCGCTTTGGTCTGGACCACCCGGTTGGCGTGCTGCTCTACGGCCCACCGGGATGCGGGAAGACGCTGGTGGCGAAGGCGATCGCAAACCAGTCCGGTGCCAACTTCATTTCCATCAAAGGCCCTGAGTTGCTGAACAAGTTTGTTGGAGAGAGCGAGCGGAGTGTCCGGGTGGTGTTCGCCCGAGGCCGCGCCAGCGCTCCGTGTGTGCTCTTTTTTGACGAGCTGGACGCTCTCGCCCCTCGTCGTGGGTCTGATCGGGCAAACGCCAGTAGTGAGCGAGTGGTGAACCAACTGCTGACGGAGCTGGACGGTGTGGAGGGGCGCAAGGACGTTTATGTAATTGGTGCTACCAACCGCCCGGACATGATTGACCCCGCCATGCTCCGCCCAGGCAGGTTGGACAAGCTGCTGTACGTACCTCTTCCTACCCCTGTGCAGAGAGGCTCCATTCTGTGCACCCACGCACGCTCCTACCCCATCGAGGAGGGTGTAGACTTGATGGAGCTGGCACGGGACACTCGCATGGAGGGCTTTAGTGGTGCGGATTTGGCGGCACTAATGCGCGAAGCTTCGCTCACAGCCCTGAAGGGAGTGTACAGGTCGTGCACGACGGAGGAGCTGGAGCGGATTGAGCGGGACATCTCCGGTGAGACGGCTCGTTCGGCGCAGTTGCCCATGATCAAGTTGAGTGACTTCCTAACAAGTTTAGAGAAGGTGAGGCCCTCCGTGTCTGTGGCTGACCGGCAGAAGTACGACAGCCTGCACAAGGAGCTTATGCACGCTTCAAAGGCTGGTTGCTGATTGCCGATTTGTACATATAAGGTGGACGCTCGTCGTATCGCTACACTAAGTAAGCCACGCATAATGTGTTCCCCCCCCTTTTCATTCCTTGCTCGACCGTGGCAACGCATTGAGTGCCGCTGGCGATTATGTTGGCTGTGAGTGAGCCCGCTGGACGTGTGGTGCATGTGTGTAGGGGGAAGAAGAAGTGCATAATTTTGGTGCCTTTACAACGCAGGGCGTACCTGTTTACCCGATGAGGTAATGCTTTCCCCCTTTTTGGTCACCGTTGGCGCGTGTAGGGCAAGCCGAGGCAGTACACACTTGACGGCGTTTCCACGGGCCACGGCGTGATGCTTCGGGGTACACTGCGGTGCCTAGGCGTCTCAAAGCCAGTCGTTGAGCGACGCAAACGCCGTGGGCAGGCAAGAAAGTCATCCTCTCGCCCTGGCATGCCCGACGTCCCGCGAAGTGCGGCTGGGTTTATTTTCCAACAGCTGCGACCGCGATTACCAGTGCGATGGCAGTACGGTTGGCGGTGGAACAGCCTGAAGGGCGTGTGGCTGGTTGGATGGACGTCATTCATTTGTTACCTCGCCTATGTGATGTTCTTCAAGTATACCGATGAGGATATTGCCCAGCAAGCCATGCGGTACACCTACGTACGAAATGAGCAGGGGCAGGTGGTGGATATCGGCTTCAAGCCGATCGTGGATGCCGGTAAGCGAGCACGCAAACGAGCTGACCGGTTGCTGGATCCGGATGAAGCAGATTGATGACGTCGTTGGTGATCATCACATCACCGCTGTTTGTGTTTTGCATGCGATGGGGAGGAGCCCTGTCCCTAACAAAGTCCCGCTGAGCACTTCTTTTCTACTCAGCGTAGGCGCTTTTCTTGCCACCGCTGATATGGTGATGTGAAGAGAGGTTGCCTCCATTTATTCGTCCCCCCTTTTTAGCGGCGATGTGAACAGGGCGGCATTACTCCGTTCTTTACCCTCTTTCACCACTGTTGTGTAGCTTGTGATTTGACTTGCGCCGTCATTCTTGGGTTAGATTGGGGGTGTGCGTTATAGCGCCGCCTCCATTCCCTGGGGAGTACCCTTTCACGCAGCAACTGATCCGGCTAAACTATTATTCCCTTAATTGTAGCACATTAGCGGCATGTCGGAGCGCCGAAGAAATACCGCCGCGTGGAGTTCTTCGACACCATCCGAGGTAGAAATGGCACGAGCAAGTGGCCGGTGTGACGTCGTACCACTGTCGGTGGTACCATCATCCCGGGTCGACGGTACCCTTTCGGGACCACAGAGCTTGTACCGAGGGGACGATACGGTCGCTATGGCCAAAACGACTTCCGATGTGGGCATGCTGCTTCCACTGGTGAGTGGTGCCTCAAGTCCTGCACTAGGTAATGGCACCAGCTCGCTTTCTGTTTCGCAGCGGTTGAAGCGAAGCAACAACGGGACTAACATGGTCTGGTATGTGGACCCCACATCCACAAGTGACGCAATGCACTTTACCCTCAGCCCCGCACCGCCGAGCGGTAGTACCGATCTCGGCAAAGAATCGCAGTTGACGAAAAGTGGGAGCGATGGGGGCTCCCCGGATGTTGCGGAACCGGCGGCATTGCTTGATCACGTAGTGCAGTGGCTGGGAAGTCTAAGTGGTGCCCTCATAGAGGGTGCGCCTACTCTGATGCGGCTCTTGCGGCGCCCTTTGTTCTCCGCTGCCGTCTTCTTCCTGTTTGTCCTGCTTGCCCATATTTTTGTTCTACATCAGTCCTATCGCAAAACTGATTTTCTTTTGGGTGTGCGTGCGTGGCGCAACAGGCAGTCCCTTAACGTCGCCGCCAGCCTTACTGAGATGCACCTGGCGAAGAGAGCGCTCGCCGACGACCTACTGCTGCCGTACAAACATGTGCCCTTGGTTGAGGTGGAGCGTCTTTTAACCGAGGTTGGCGCTCTTGAGGCCGTGCGAAACCGCGCCATTGACCATCTGTATGCCGGTCTTTCATATCCAGGCCCAAAGAGCGATATCACCTTTCTTATTGAGGAGCACGCCTCCTACGAGGAGCGCGTCAAACTGCTGTGCAAGGAGGAGCTCGAGTGGGAGTCAGTGGCGGCCGCTACACAGGAACAGCTTTTCCAGTCACAGCAGCAAAGCTCAACAGTGATTGGGTACTCTGGGGTTAACCACATCAAATTTGCGGCAGATCATGCACGGCGAGCCGCTGCTCGTAAGCTGCACGCTAAACGTGAGAATGCGACCTACAGCTCTTCTGCCACTCCGAGTGACGATGTGGATCTATTATCCTCGTTGCCGGAGAGTCAGGGGGGTGACATCGCCGTGCTTGACAAGGAGGATGTTTTGAAATCACTGCACTTCGTGGGAAGTGATATGTGTTTGGAGCTGGGACATGCTGAACGCCAATGGAGTCTAATGAGTCACCTGCGGAATCGCTTTGTTGCCATTATACTCATCATTTGTCTGCTCATTGTGTTCCTCCGCATTCAGTAGTTACACAGGTGGGTACAACCTGCATAGAATGGATGCCACGGGTAAACGCGCAAAAAGGGGACTGGGGGCTCTTGTGCAGATGGGGGAAACGGGGCATTATATGCGCGGCGGTGGATGTGTACTAGTACGCATAAGGGGTGGTGCTACCATCTTCTTTCTGTGCGACCCGTTGACAACGCCCTCCATGGTACACGCGGTGGTGCATCGTTTCTAACTGGGCGGTCAGGTATCATTTTTATGTGGACGGCCGCCTGTGCCACTCGTGAGGGTCAAGCGCACAGCAGGCGGTAGTATTTCCCTCTTCTTGTGAGTGTCTGCGAGGGGGGAGGGGTTGACAGATGAAATAGGGGTTGATGTGCTTTCTTGTTGATCCTTTGCTCTCTTCTGTACCCGTGATGGGAAAGTCGTATAGATCCCATTCCTTTCCATCCGGGTGCTGCCGCGCGAAGTGCGACAGCATGCTGCGATGGCCGGGCTCGTTCGGGGCAGTACGCCATACTGGGAGGCTTCTGATGCGGTTTGACCGAGAGACAAGACCCAGGGATGGACACTGTCTCGCGCCTTCCGGATCGTCGACTGACGCCGTTTCAGCTCCTCCCAAGGTGGAGTATCAGACTTTACCAGAGAGCATGATGCCCAAGGATCTCCCCCCCTCGTTTACTCCCTTCCCACTTCCCAAGTATGATGCAGATTTGGGGTTTGGTCCTGTACGGTTGCAAGATGTTCCAGATATTGAAGTGGCGCAGCAGCGCATGCAGAAGCACAGACGAGCGAGTAACCCTGTTGATCTCTTCACGCCTACCGAGGGTAACACTGGGCAACTGCTGACGGAACACAGCGATGCGCGCAGGTTTGAAGAGGGATCTGATGCCACCTTGCACTTGAACACGGAGGGGAGCAGCGATGTTGTAGAGGCACATCCGATTGGAGGGGTGGACATGGGTGGTACAGACGCGGATTCAAATGCTTTGGGAGGATATGCGGTGTGCAATCAGTTCCCCCTCATCGATCGCCTCGAGTGCCTCCGCACCATGGATGACCTTCTTACGCAGTTCAGGGATCGGCCAGACCGCGAGGCGCGTACTGCCACCATAATTGATCTCGCCGCAACGCTAGGTACGCGGACAAACGATGAGTTGCAGCGTATGTTCTACGAAGTCAGCGAGCCGTTTTCACCTGACGGCAATGGACTTCAGTTTATCGTGGCGAAGGTTGTGAAGTTTGGCCGCCCGTATTATGTCGTGAGCGAGCTTACCAAGGCGTACGTCCACTTGGTTCACTCCGCAACCGAAACGCTTGTCGAGGAGCAGCCGGGGCGTCTAGGACAGTCTCCCTTGCTGTTTATCCAGCTCCTCCACTTCCTCGCACTTATTCGAGTCTTTGAACCCAACCGTTGGAGCAGCGTAGGCAGTCAGCTACATAACCGGGCGGACTACAGTCATCCCCGTGGCGTAAATCTGAACTCCGCACACCAGGGTGTCGGTGAGAAGCTCTTTGACTACATGAAGATGCTAGTCATGGATGGGCCAGAAGGTGAACGCAGTGCTTTACTCGACCTCTGCACCTCAGAGCAGCTGCTGGACATGCTTTGCGGTTTTGGAGCCGTGTCACCCACCGGGAAGCCCGAAGGCGTGGTCGCCAACCCGATTATCCGTGCACTACGACAAAGCTTGGGAATGCCCAACGGGGAGGTGACCTCCGTTGAGGGTTTGCGGCTGGTAGAGCGCTTTTACTTTGTCCTGCGCGCCTTTGACATGGAGGACGATGCGGTGCTGCATGCCTTGCTTGGCCACACCTCCGAGGCTGTATCCAGCGTACAGCCTTTTCGCGTTCGCGAGGGCGTGGACTACCTTCGCGGGCCTTCCTTTTTTTCTGCCGTCTCTCGTGATGGCCGGGACGAAGTGAAGCAGCGTGCGCTGGCGCTGTTGCAGGCCAGCCTTGACGGCGCCTGCGTGGCAGGGAATGAATCGAATTTGCAGGCCCTACTAGAGAGCGGGGAGGAGCTCCTTATGGCTCTGGGGAGCAAGGCAGAGGCGGTGGCGTTCGCGCAGCGTAATGAATGGAGTGTGCGAGTGTTGCGAGGAATGCCGTACATGGCGACGGTGGCAGAGCGACTGCAGGCGGAGCAAAACACGTGTACCCTTCCACAGCTTGCTGATATGCAGGCAACGCTGCAAAGTCGACGACGACTAGTACGAGAAGGCCACAGAACGGCGCGAGGCGGCAAAGGTGGGTACTTGGTCAAGTATAAAGGACAGCGGGTGCACCCAATTCGAACGCTCCTGCTGAGTCTTGAATACGTGAACAGCCTGGACAACGTTTTTCTGCTGCACTCTTCCATCGTTGACAAGTCTGTAGACTCTGTTGTTACGGCTGTTCACCGATTGAAGAGCGGCAAGGATGGCCTTCTTGTGAGTACCAGCTGCCTCCGAGCACTACATCGTCGCGCTACTCTGGCGCCGAGGGAGCGTGAGAGAGAGCTGGGGAAACGCGCGCTGGAGATTCTGAGCTACGAGATACAAAAGGGAAGAGTTATTCTCGTTCCTGTCGCTGAGGAACTGCATCTGCATGACGAGAAGACCTACTACGACGAAGATGTTTTGCTGTGGACCATGGCAGCCTACTTTGCGAGGGAGCTGCCTCTGGTAAAGGTACACGCGCTCATGAGCCCTGCGTGCAGTGCGCGTTACCCACATCGGACGCTTAAAGGAGAATACTCCCCATTAACAAGTTCCGTCGACATTTATGACAAATCGAAGCCGCTGTTGACAGCCATGTGGAGCAAGGAGCTGCTGGCCGTCACCCATCTCACCAGACTCCGCTCCTCCGTGCGAGACAGGCCCAGCAGACTCTACCACTTGAATCCGGTTCGCTCGCGGTTTGTGTACCGTAGGGACAAAGCACTCTTTGATAAGTACCACGTCACGGCGCGGAACTTGGCGCCCGGGTTTAGTCAAGGTGCTCTGGCTAGCGATATGCGGGGTCTGGGGTACTACACCCCCGACCATCCCCAGCCCGTCTTTCAGATGACGCGGTGGCAGCAACGGAGGCATCAGGGCTTGTAGGCGCAGCGCATTGGACTTTGTGATGCACCTATGTGGGGGCTTTTGGCTGCCATGTTGTATCGTGCACTTGTGTGATGCGTACGTGGCATCGACAGGAGCCACACGCCTCCAACGCTACAGGCAGCGTGTCGTGGTCGTAGGGGGTGCGGGTGAGTCTTATGGCGCGAGCAGATCGCGGTGAATGGCTGGCTTGAACGGCGAGAATACGTTGGCACACCTTTTCTTGTGAGTAACTGCACACCCCTGTTGGAGCTGTTTCGTGCCTTCCCCATTTTTTTCTCGTGTAACCAATAAATCATCTTCACGTGTATACGCCTGTGATGGCTTGTCTAGGGGTGCTGTGACGACTAAAGAGGTCTCTCCTACGGTAGGTTCTGCGATGTTCACGCAGTCGAAGCCGCAAAGCTTCACACTGGGTGTGCCGACTCCTGTGGCGCTACAGGTGGAGAAGAATAGCAGCAAACCTCTCAGTCCGGAGGAACGCTACCAGCAGGCCCGTGTAACTGCCCAGGTGTATCTGGATGCGAGCCGCGCACGTCTCGCAAAGGAGATGGAGAGGTACACCGCCGTCTCCAATAGCAGCTACTGGTTTTATGGCTACTGTGGCGGGAACATGATGGTCACCATGGCAGCCTGCCTAGCCATGAGCAACCGCATACCCTTTCTGCGGACGTACAGCGGGTGGATCGCATTAGCTGGTGGGTACTTCGGTGGAAAGACATGCCTTGGTCTGCACACAGCGTATATGGCCTCTGCGTTGGTAAAGAGGATTGATCATGAGATGGCGGAAGGAGAGCGCATGAACACAACGCATGGTGATCTGGTGCAGGACTACGCGCACGAGGTAGACCGTCTGCGATCCCTTAAATATGAGCTCATGCCGCAACTGCCAGAGGCTATTGAGGCTCGCTCGCAAGTGAAGGATATGACGCTCGATGACCGTGCGGATGCCCTTGTGGAGGCGTATTTGAAGAAGAAAGAGGCCCTGCGGAAGTAGAGTGAGAGATTTCTGTCGGTGGGGGGGCGGGGGGAAGCAGAATGGAGCAATGGCCTTGCTGAAGACGATGATTGACGCCGCCCGTGTTTGTTTCCATTCGGGAGTCCGCCGAACAGGAAGGGTTTCAGCGGCTGGCATGACGGCACAGTAATCAAGCAACCCTTCTTTTTTTCAGGGAATGTGCACGTGGCTGTGTGTCCGGCAGTCGTGATGTCTTTGAGCGAGGAAGGCGCATAAGACTCACTTGGTGTGTGTGTTTGGGGGAGGGGGGGAGGGAGATAAGCCGGCCAAGAGGGGTCTGGTGCAGATATCATGGTCGATTTGTACGAGCTGCCCATTCTCTTTCGATAAAACCGAATACGGATGTTAGCGTCGTCTTTATCTTTCATGTTGGGCGGGGAATTGGGGATTCGACATCACAAAGGAGGGTGGAGGGAGCTGGAGAACTGTCATTCTCTCGGCGGTGGGAATTGCATTCTCCATTGGGGGAGAGTTTGTCGCCTGTTGGAAGCTGTTGCCCGTTGTTCTCCGTCGTTACACAGCTCCCACGCATCCGACTAAGACGACGAGGGTGTGGGGGTAGTGCTGTAGGTGTGGGTGTTTCTGCCTCTCTTCTTGGCTTGTCTATACCTGTAGTACACTGCTCACATACACCCGCTGTGTTTATGCCTGCAGGTATGCGACGGAGACCAACCAAATTAACCGCTGCCTTTGCTGCCGCTGTCCCTTACTCCGAGCTAGGCAATGAAGACCTGCAAGGTCGGTCTCAGATGTACACCGCTGAGGAGCTGCTTCCTTCACTTTCGGCTGAGGAGAAGAGGGCTCTTCAGATGGAGGTAGTGACATCTATAAACAATGAACTTTTGCATACGGAGGACCTTGAAGTGATCATTCCGCGTCTCGTGCGTTCATGCTCCGCAGAGGGAAGGGAGTTGCGGCGTGAGATCACTTCTCTAGTGTCCTCCCAGATGGTGGAGAGCCAGCGAGCGTTGCAGATGGTAGCGGAGAGCCATCAACGTGTGCAGCAGCTTCGCGAGATGTTTCTTAAGCAAGGGAAGCTAATCCAAGGTATGCATGCGGAATCGGTCTCATACAAGGAATTGCAGCAGTTGAACATTCTTCGTGAGAATGTCTGCTCCGTTATTCAATGGACGGAAGCCTTGAAGGATGTACGCTACGCCCATCTGTACACCATGGTAGAGGAGCACCAATTTCGCTTGATGTACCGTCGTCTGAAGCAGTTACAGAGCATTCGCCGGACGCTCATTACAAAAGCTGGCTCCCAGTATGCGACTTACGAGGGCGTCTTCGAACCGTACTTCTCCAAACTCAACGCAGTACTTGGGGCCTTTGTACATGAGGTGCTGCACGTGCTCGAGACGGACATGATGAACGTATCGATACAGCAGGCGCTTGAGGACACCCCCGTCGATGTGGGCGACGACGATGCGGGCGCTTTTTCTGTGCTTAAGCAATGCATGGAGGTGTGTGCGGAGGAGATCCAGTCCCCTGTCCTGAGCTTTACCTCCCTCCACGCTGGCGAGGAGCCCCCCATTCACCTGGAGAACGTGCGTGCTGCCATTTACAAGAATGTTAGTACACTATGGGAGGAGCAGATGATGGTGGACGTGGTGGACCCATACAAACAGATCTCCCTCTACCTCGAGCAAATGAAGAAAATGGAACCCATCCTCGAGGCGCTGGAGATGACCCTCATACCGCTGTCGACCTCCTTTCCTTTCTTTGGGATGGTTGTGGGCGCGATGCACGAGGAGGTTTTGACTGTCATCCGTGGCTATGTCACACCTGAGAGAGAGATGGAGGCGATGCACCTCATGGAGGCGTCGCAGTTTCTGGTGTGGTACCGGGAAATGCTGGTGGGTGCCAGCTACGCTCAGTACGTGGATCTCTCCAGCGTCGATGAACTCTCTGCTGCGCTCATGGCAGCCGCCGTTGGCGGACTCTCCACGCACCTCACAACTCTGTGCCGTGCCTGCGCCATCGCCGTTTGCAACAATCCGAACTCCCCCCATGCTCTCCCGAACGGACATCTCATCACGACGGGCCCTATAGATTTGTTTGCTATTCTCCAGCAAACGCTGAGCGGGCTCAATGCATCGATGGAGTTGTCTGTGATGCGGCACATTGGCAGGGCATGCGCGGAGGGTATTCTGGCCTACCTGGAGGAGTGCAAGGCGCGTTGTGATTATGACTTCTGGGAGGAAATGCTCAGCACCGCCGATGCCCCATCACCGGCGGAAGCTTGGGAGGAGAGCCGGATTTGGTTTCTTGTCGCCATGTGTAACGACTGCACCACCATTGAGAACCACCTTGACGGTGTGGAGCTCAAATTTGCCCTGTGCTGGGATGGCGGTGAGGACGCGACGGCAGCCGAGGCCACCGCGGATGCCGTCATGCCGTTCCAGCGCGTGCAGGATGCGCTTCCCGAGTGTGCCTTCTTGTATTTGGACGAGATTGTCCAGCAGTTGGAGCGCGTGGCGGAGGATCAATGGAAAATGGTTTTTCGGACAGGCCCGTGGTACACCGATAGCGACAGCAACCCTATTCAGCTGATCATCAACACCCAGGCGGATTACCTAGGGGATCTGGCCCATTGTCTGCCTGATTATCGTCTACGAAAGGCATCACGTCAGATGCTGGCACGATACGTAGAGCGGTACATTGCGTGTCTGATGGAGTTCTTGGCGGATGTGATTCGTAATCCTAAGAAACACGTCGTCGAGGATTGGGGCACCTTCGTTGACCGCATGTCCTGTGATACGGCACGCTTCACGGAAATGTGGGCGGGGCGCCCATCGGTGACGCAGGGATCTCTTATTGATGTGGCAACCCGTGCCCTTGATCTGCTCAAAGCCCTTCTGGGGGCGCGAAAACCCGTCGACTTTGAGTTTTACCTTCAGAACGGTATGCTCGAGGAGTTTGGCGATTGTCCCACATTTGTCCTTCGCTTCCTCATCGATGCTCGCGCGCAGGAGCTGGAGAAAGAAACCCGTGAGCGTATGATCACCTGCTGGACCAGTCGCATCGCTTTTCAGCACCGTAACGCATTGGATGTCCCCACCCGAGGCTGGAGTCAGCCGCCCTCTTTCTTTGGTACGCTAGACCGATCGTTGGGCGAGCTCGACACCCGTGGTGGCCTGTTCACAAAGAGTGTCAAGAAGAGGCGTGCTGAGGAGCAGCAGCGCAAGAAGCAGGAAGAGAAGGAAGCTAAGAAGCTGGCCCGGCAGCAGAGGAGGGCGAGGGACGCGTCGAGTCCCCAAGTGAGGGCACCATCAAGAGCACGACCACACAATGACGCCATTGAGGTGGCGGCACTTGCTGATGTTTTGAAGTAGCTGTGGTGAGCGATTTTCAGCGTTGCACGTGCTACCGCCTCAATGCCCTGAACAGGGTCTGTTGAATTCTTCGGTATTTGGGGGGACAATGTAGTGAGCAGTCCAAACCTAGGTGCGATGCTCTCGGGGTGAGAATGGGAATGTACTGCGCACTTAATTCGCCTGCTTCGGGGGGTGGGTGGGTGGAGGTGATAGCGCGCGTGACTCCACTGTTCTCGCTTGCCGAAGTGTCTCACCTCTTTGCCCTTGGCCCACTCTTCTGGATTTTCGTCCGATGGGGACTGTTACCCAACTCCCAAACACCCCCCGACGTCTCGCTTGTTATTATGAATACAGAAAAATCAGTGCATCTGCCGGGCAGGCGGACCCGCAAGCCTCTGTGGGAAGGACACTGCCTGCCTGTGACTCTTCCGCGATGAAACAGGCCGCCACGTCCGCCGCGCCCTACTTCATCGATATCGCCGCGAATCTCACCGATTGCGTGTTTCGTGGAGTCGACTTCAAAGGCGTGCGGGTACACGAGGATGACTTTGAGGCCGTCTTAACGCGGGCGGCCGCACACAACGTGGGACAGATTATTATCACCGGTACAAACTTAGCACAGTGCGAGAAGGCCATTTCCCTGTGCCGCCGTTTTCCTGGGCGGGGGCTGAGCTGCACGGTGGGGGTGCATCCTGCGCATTGTGCCGAGTTCCTCCGGCCTGTCGATTCTGCCGCTATCCGTCACGTAGTCATGGACGACACATCTATGGTGGAACCCAAGCTGTGCTGTGGAGATGCTGAGGTGACCTCCACTGAGGAGGATGAACACGCAGCAGCGCGGCTGGCGTACTTGACCCGTCTCATAGAA